>JADRCD010202699.1:0-23353 GCA_019843815.1 Montemys delectorum | reverse complement strand
TGTTATTAATTTCATTATAAGAGTTACCAAAAACTATGTTATTGTTTTTTTTTTCAAAATTCCCTTCACTAGGGTAATGGAAGATACTCTCTATTAATTGTTTAACAAAAATATTTTAAATTTCTCAAAAATTTTACTATTTCTGTTGTGCATGTGGATTCTTCAAAGTCATTTGATTGACTTTTTATAAATAAGTTACCAGAGTTTATTCACCATTATTTTCTGATTTCTGAGTTTACATACTAAAAATAGTGTTTTTTTTTTTTTTTTTCAGATTTCTTCATTAAAGGCAGACTGGCCTTAGGCAGTAATTAAAGGATGTTATTCCTTTTCTTTTGGACAAGAATTTGAGTGTTTTGATTAGAATATAAATTCTTTAATTATTTATTAAATTCGACCTGAAAATCTTTCCTGCCTAGTTTTCCTTGCTTTGTTTTATGAAGGGAAAACAATATGCAGAAAAACAAATGCATTTACTATTAGTTCAAAAATGTTCATTGTGTCTTCATTATTTTGTTACCATAATAGAGTATCACATACAGGCCAGTTTGTGGAGAAAATAAGTTTCTTTTAATTCTGAATATTCAAAAGTTTAGGATCTGGGGTCCAATGTCTTCTCAGTGCCTTCTTGTTCTACCATCCAATGGAGGAAGGTAGATGAAGAGGAAGCACCAGAGACTTACAGGTGCCAAAACTTACTATTGTAACAAATTCTGTCACACAATAATACCCTTTCTACAATAACCAGAGCAAGTCATTCATAAGGAAAGCACACATGACCCGATCAAGGCATTATACACTCTACTTCTTGACCTTAATACTCCTTGCACTGGGAGTTATGTTTCTAACATAGAAACTTTGGAAAACACAAAAGAATGATGGCGAATGACATCTGCCTCTTTAGAATTCTAAATTCATTTACATTAAACTTTTGTAAGTCATATTTATAGAAAACCTATGCTATTTTTCAATATTTTGACATATTTGAATAATACATCAATGTAATAAGTTTAAAATTATATTATATTCCATTTCGATTCAATGTATCAATGTCTGTACTTTTTTCTTCCAGCCCCATACTTCTAGAATTGTGTCTTATTAATCTTCTTATATAAATAACAGTTTCTAGCATTGGTATAATTTAATTTTTATGTTATATCTTTCTTATCATCACTATTTGTTCATGAGCACATTAAATTTTCCTTATTATTGAGTTTTCATTACTTTTGTGCTGGGACCTGTGATTCAATGCTTTTTACTTTGTTTCTTCCATTCATGATCATATATTCTCTTGTGCTCAGAGTGGCTTTATACCCTAGTAAACTTAAGCCTAACTTTAAATGTACTACATTTTGAGAATGTGTTTAATGCGCCCGAGTCATCAAAATTATATTTTATTTGGATTTCAACAACTGGACACAACTGTGTATCCTACTAAATATTCCAAGGCCACAAACAATAAACTTCAAAATTGAAATATGGCTCTAATAAATGTGTGTTCCTTTAACAGAATAATAAAAGACACAATTTGTAAGCAGAACCACTGTAAGAGACCATCTGTATACACTGTGTAGTAATTAAATTTTCTTCTTGAGAAGAAAGAAGAAAGAAGAAAGAAAACTTTGTTGTCTGAGAAGTCAACCATCTGTGAAACTTTTATGGTCTTAGGGATCCTGACAGAATGCACCAGACAAATTTACTCTAAGGACTGGCCTTTTCTTTTCCCTTCTCAGATACATTTGATGTCAGAGTGCCACCATCCACCTTAGCTCTGTGAGCCATTTTCCACTGAGCATCCTGAGGATAGAAAAAGATATATGCACTGCCCACAGAAGAATCAGCATTCCCAAAGTGTATGATTCCACACCTATATGAATAGATATATCTGTACTGGCTAGTTTTATGTGTCAACTTGACACAGGCTGCAATTAGCACAGAGAAGGGAATTTCAGTTGGGGAAGGGCCTCCATGAGATCCAGCTGTGGGGCATTTTCTCAATCAGTGACCAAGGAGGTAGGGCCCCTTGTGGGTGGTACCATCCCTGGGCTGGAAGTCGTGAGTTCTATAAGAGAGCAGGCTGAGCAAGCCAGGGAAAGCAAGCCAGTTAGGAACTCCATGGCCACTGCATTAGCTTCTGCTTCCTGACCTGCTTGAGTTCCAGTCCTGTCTTCCTCTGGTGATCAACAGCAATGTGGAAGTAAGCTAAATAAACCCTTTCCTCCCCAACTTGCTTCATGGTCATGATGTTTGTGCAGGAATAGATACCCTGAATAAGACAAATTGGTACTAGGAGTGGGGTATTCCTGTGACAACCTGACCATGTTTTGGGGAGGATTGTGGAAGGACTTTGGAACTTTGAGCTAGAAGAGCCTCTGATTGTTAAGACCTCTTTGGGCTGTTCTGTAGGAGCTTGGAAGATCATGTTGAGAACAGTGCAGAGATGGAGGCCTGGATTGTGAAATTTCAGAGGGAAGATTAAAGATTCTTACCAGGACCATGTTGTTTTGATTGTGAAGATTCTGTGGTTCTGGTTAGCTGGGGCTGAAGTATCAACTGTGATTAACAAGATACCAGAACTACTAAAGCGAGAACTTCGAATTACTGGGACTATTGATGCTGGTTAGCTGGAGCTAAGAAATTAGTGGTGATTAAGAAGAGACAGCATCACTGAGGTGACATCTTCTAGGAAGTATTTTCTGAGAGCACAAAGAGATTTTGTTCCAGAGATAGCCAAGGTTGTATCTTGTGTTGCAGCAGGACTTGGTAATGTGTAAGAATCACCCAGGTGGTACTGGTTTTGATAGCACGAAGGGGTCATGAGGAGCAGCTGAGGCTTGGCACAGTGAGAGGCCGTGGAAGGCCATTGGTGAAGGTGCAGCCTCAGTTTGCAATTGATGGCCCAGGACTGAAGGTGTCATGCAAAAGAGTTGAGGATTGGCACCATGAAGACAGTCTATGAGAGGCTATTGGTAAAGCCTAATTACAGCAGTGTTTTGGGAATGCCAGTACCATGCAATGACCATTAAGGACAGCAGCAGCAGTGGAGTACAGGCATCTGGAGCCCAGAAGACAAGATGTGTGCTACAAAGGGCAGAGCTGGAGAAGTGACCAAAGCCCTTAGAGGAGCCCAGAAGATCGTGAGTTGGATCCCAGACATTGGTTTTGATTTTGATTGTGACTGTGCCCTGATATTTTTCCCGCTTGAAGGAAGAATGTATTTTAATGGAGCCCACAGTTAAGAGATTTTGAATTTTAAAAGATATTGGACATTCTAAATTGATTGAACTTTTAATATGTAAAGACTGTGGGACTTTAGATCTTGGGGATGAATAAGAACATAAGGGTTGAGGCTTAATAGTGATGTGTTTGTGTGTCAAGTTGACAAAGGGTCAATTGTACTGGCTAGTTTTATGTGTCAACTTGACACAGGCTGCAGTTATCACAGAGAAGGGAGCTTCAGTTGGGGAAGTGCCTCCATGAGATCCAGCTGTGGGGCATTTTCTCAATCAGTGACCAAGGGGGTAGGGCTCCTTGTGGGTGGTGCCATCCCTGGGCTGGAAGTTTTGGGTTCTATAAGAGAGCAGGCTGAACAAGCCAGAGGAAGAAAGCCAGTAAGAAACATCCCTCCATGGCCTCTGCATCAGCTCCTGCTTCCTGACCTGCTTGAGTTCCAGTCCTGACTTCCTCTGGTGATCAACAGCAATGTGGAAGTAAGCTAAATAAACCCTTTCTTCCCCAACTTGCTTCTTGGTCATGATGTTTGTGCAGGAATAGAAACCCTGTCTAAGACAATATCAAACCATCATCACAATGCCCTGTTGAATGTGGGGAAATGAGTTCTTGTTTTTCTTTGTTGAAAATGAACATCATAATATACTGCGTCCTTCATGGGGTGAGTAGAAAGACAAGCTCATTTGAAGTGAGACCTTATAAGGGGAAAATGTTGCGGGGTAATTTGTGTGCATTTCATTCTGGAAAGAAATTGGGCTTATATCCCCCATGTACACCAGGTCATTCCTAGGAATGATCAACATTCGTATATATCATTGTCTGGAAATTGCAGACAAGACTATAGAACCAAGTGGATAGGTACATACAGGAGTGTGAAAGTATCACCTGGAGTTCTATTTCTCATGTCAGGTATTTTATTGACCTGGCCCAAATCTACCCAGACCTGTTTTCTATCATCTTGCTGCACATGAGGTTATTTCTCTTAGTACCAGAGCCATTCCTCAGTATTTGAGTAGATGTTTAAGAGTCTGAGATTTTGAAGAAGTCTCAGTTCCAGTTTCATATTTCAAAGACACTCACTACATTATTGATAGGACAGCACAAAAAAAAAAAAACAAAAACAAAAACAATGACAACAGTCTGAGCAAAATCAAATGATCACGCACTCATTCTTTCATGTGTATTGGTTCTTGTTTCAGTTTAGGCTACATTAAATGACTTTAAAATTAAGTTTTACGCACTGGAAAACAGGTGGTTTATCTAATTCTCAAGGATTTTATTATTAATAATCATAACTACAGAAGACTCCTACTATGGAGATTGAAGATTTGAAAGCATTTTAAAATTTGGCATGAGAACCGGCATGCGCTTCTTTGTCTGCTGCTCCCTTCCCTCCTTAGCCATATTCCTGACGTCATGACTTACTTTACCTACGTTATAGGCAGGGGTCATTTCCTCTGAGCCGTAACGGATATCACTTTCAATAATAAACTTCTGGATGTACATATAGGTATGTTTATGCTTGTATTTGTTTGTATATATACATATGTATTATAGAATGCATTACACTCTATTCTCCATAAGTAAATTTTATTTGCAAAAGCACCATTATTCTTGGTAGGTCTATGAGGTGTTTCTGTAGTATCATTTGTCACAGGAAAATGCATGTTAAAATGACATTTACCTTATAAGAATTTGTCATATATAAACCTCTAGTGCCTGTTTCCATACGAGTCATTCTTTACCTATCACCTTAAGAGGCAGCACATTTTAATTTTGGTAGAAAATAACCTTTTAGTATGTAGTATGCCAAAACATCATTTTGTCAAGAACATCCTCATAAACTATTAATGCAGTAAATATAATAGGTATTTACCAGTGGTGGCTTTACAGTTTTTTCATCTCCCAAGTTTGGCCTCTCATTTGGATTGCTGCATTCCAATGATTTGTTGGTGTCTTGAGATGAATTCTCCTCTGTGAAAGATATAGATAAATCTATAGTCGGCATGGAACCTTTGCTCCCAAGTGACATGCAGGAATCAATAGTGTCTTTGTTATTCTTTGGGTCTATATTTTTCTCTGTTTCATTTTTCTCAAAAGAGGTAGTTTCTCCTAATTTTTTGAACTTATCATAATAAATCCTGGACTCCACAGTCCTGCCAAAATCTGTTTTTGAAAAATCCATAAATACTTTAAAAATTAATTGACTCTATTATTCAAAAGCCAAAAGTCCAGTAGTTAGGGACTCCAGTGGTTAAAAATATTTTATGTATAAATCTTGTCTTATCAAAACCTGTTTACACATTTCTGTATTCTACATTACCAGTTCAAATTGTGTTAAGACAGAGCAAAGGGAGTCAACTAGATAAAACTGCAGTAATGAGGGGGCAAAAAAAAAAAAAAAAAAAAACTGTGACAGGGATATCTGCTGTAACAAGGTACAAAATGAGCAAGGCAGTATCAGTCATCACCTCATTATGTGTGCCCCAAGTCCCCTCATTTAGATCATTCATTTTTACTGGGCTGCAGACTGGAATCATTTGCCATTTCTTTAAAATTATCAGTGTATAGCTGGACCTCAACCAATTAGACCCTGAAGTGAAGCTCAGGCAATACCATCTGTCATTTTCTTTTATCAAACTCTGTATGTGACTAATGTGAAGCCAGCATGGCAAGGCACTGGGCAAGATGCTCCAAGGATTAAAAACACTCTAAGGATTTTACCAGCAAACTACTTTCACCTTAAAGCACATCAACCATTATTTGTATTAGATAGACTTTAAGCTGTTCAACTCTTAATTTTGTTCTAAAAATGAATACCTCTATTTGATGATAGATTATGCAAAATAGTAGAGAATTTAATTAACACTTTTCTAGTATAAATTCTAGGCTACAGCCCCAAAGTCTTGCCTGTCATTACCAAATAATTATATAACATGAGGAATATTCCATATAATATTCTTCATATGGAAATTATCTTTTAAACTGCTATAATTAATAAAATGACAAATGCTATGAGAAATAAAATAAACATATACAAGAGATGTACTTCTAAAAGAACATCACATAGGCTGCCAACATGGTGTAATATCAACAATAATCCCATGCTTATCCCATAGAAATATCCAAATATATGATATGATAAATAAAAGACGGCATGTGCATTGAAAAGTTTGTAGATAATTTGAATAGTGTGTTGCAAGACTGAAAGATATTACTGCTGAAAACTTTTTCATAATGATCTGCAATAAATCCAATCGTAAGTGCAATAATAGAAGTAAGGGAATGGGAGAAAATACTTGGGAAAATACGTCTGGGAGTGTGTATTATCCAAAATATGAAAAGAACTTTAAAAATTCTATAATAACAAAGCATAAATATTTCATTAAAATGATACAGGCATAATATACCAGAGTGCTTATCACATTTATATATAGATATAATTTAAAATCCCATCCACACCTTCCACACACATGTAGAGAGGGGGAAGACAATGGAAAGGGAGAGACAAAGACCTGTACCACATGTTCATAGTCATACACCCCAAGTACAAATAGCAAGTAAATAGGGACTCCAGTGGTTAAAATTGTTTTACATATAAGTCTTGTTTTATCAAAACCTGTTTACACATTTCTGTATTCCACATTATCAGTTCAAATTGTATTAAGATAGGGCAAAGGGAGTCAACTAGATAAAACTGCAGTAATGAGGGGGCAAAAAGAAACTGTGGCAGGAATATCTGCTGTACCATGGTACAAAATGAGCAAGGCAGTATTAGTCATATACAAATATACATAATATAAATAGCAAGTAAAGCATATCAAGAAATGTTCAATATCGGATTTCACCCTCAAGTTGGACATTGAAATCACATCAAGGGCCAGTGAGACCTGCAGTCAAAGGAATTCTCTTTTCCTGTGGAAATACAGAATGTCTCAGTACCTTGGTAGAAATGCTGTGGCTGAAATTTGAACTGTAATCCACAGGCTAATGCATTTGGAGACTGTCTCCAGCTGATTTGGGAAGGTCATAAAACTTTTGGAAGGCAGAGCCTTGGAGGAGGAAGAACAGCAATAGGGATGGGATTTGAAATTTTTTAGCCTGGTCTCACTTGTTGATTTTCATCTCTGCTCCCTGTATATTGATAGAATGTGATGATTTCTGCTCCCCTGACTGCTGGGGATCCTGCTGACATGCCTTCCTTGACACAATGGACTGTATCCTTTTTGTAACTCTAATCAAAATAAATCCTATATTCCCAACGTTCTTTGTGTATTTTATCACAGTAACAGAATAATAGCTCCTACATGGGTTTTAGTAGAAGCTATATTTATAATTGCTTAACCTTAGACACAAAAGAATATTCTTTTATAGTTAATTGGAAAACTAAATGAATTAAAGTTCATTCATACAGTACAATATTACTTAGCATTAAAATAAAATGAGCTTTTTTTCTGTGGAATGTGGATAGTGGAGGGAGCAATATAAATGCCAATGTAAAGACAATCCTTCAGTTCTCTGTAATTTCTACTCAACTTTGATGTAAAGAAAAAGCATCTCTAAACAGTAAACATGTTTTAATATCCTCGAAGTAAGAGACAACTGTTTGAGTTTACAATTTTCTCAAGCACAATTGAAAGGTGGTTTTAACATGGCAAAACAGTACCAACTAAATGATAAGACTCAAAGTGATAAGTTCCAGTGTGTATACACAGTTCATATGGGTAATACCAGTTGAAAATGTCAGGACCAGTAGGACTACCATGAAGTCACCACTGTTCCTCATCTTCTGCTAGAAAGTCAGGTTATCATCAGATTTAAATCAGTTACTTAAAAAAAAAAATGCCCCTGGGTATGGCTCAACTTATTCATGAAGATATACCTACTGATTTCCAGAAAAGTCTTAGGTTTATAAAATAGAGTACCTAAAAAGAAGCTTTAAAATGATCTGGTAACAAAATTGTAGATTAGTAAAAGAAAGTCAGAGGAAGATGATGAATTTCAAGGTGACTTATGTTGAAGGACAGATATGGAAATTGACTAGCAGGTCAGAGCACTTCAGCGTGACTCTCCAGATACTGATCCTAAATCTTAAACCAGAAAAGCCCAAAATTTCCATTTAACATTCAGATCTACAAAATTCAAAAAATTAGAAGGGAGGAAGGACCCCACAGAAATTAAAACAGTGAATTGTGGGCTTAGGGTTTACATAATAAACTTCACATTCAGTGTGACTATTACAGGGAGCTGTTTAATTGTATGTGAAGAGAAAAAAACACTCATCATGCTTTCACCACAAAACCTTTCTCTGTATGACTTAAAAATGCTACTTTATCCCATAATAAATTTTAATAGAGAACTGCATTGATTATATTTGCTTATAAACACACCACTTATCTGTTGATCAAAAAGGTTAGATAACATTTGAAATGCAAATAAATAAAATATCCAATGAAAAGGGAATTGTAGTAGGATTCAAAGGCATATAATATATAATGCATCCTCTAGAATTTGGTCAATCAAAAATGTCACCTATAAAAAAGATTATTTTGAAGAGAATCATATATTTTCAATCAATTTTCTTCCAAGTACTCATTTTTCTGATTTTATAATAAACAGAAAAATAAGCAACATGTTCCCCAACCACTATAACTATTGCTTTTATTAAATTACTAACATTTGTGATTAAAATATATTAAGGAAAAAGCAGAATATTACCTTTTAAGCCATCCTTGTGGTACCCAGAATTCGTTCTCATACAGAGGCTTAAGAGGTCTGCTTTTCCCTTGTCGAAAATCAGGTGGTGATGGATGTCATTTTCACATGGGAAGCAAGTCTGGTAATCCAGAAATGTAGAGCTTTCATGTTTAGGGATAAGCACAAAGAATGTGTTGAAAGCAATGGTCCCTGAAAGTTTGGTTTTATTAATTACATAAGGTTATAATTTAATACTGGTTTTAATTTTTTGTAGACATATTCTACACAATGTAAAGAAATGTTATGGACAAGATATATGACATAATTAATTGCAAGTAAGTTGCAAAATCTCAATAATAAATTTCCTATGCAATAATATATTGATATGTTTGATTTATTAGATTTTTCAAGAATATTTTACTGTCCTAGAATTACAGTCTTGGTATCTCAGGAATGAGTCTTTGCCTCATTCATCAGTGGAGTTTAAAGTAGTATGTAGCTGGGCAGTGGTGGTGCAGGCCTTTAATCCCAGCACTTGGGAGGCAGAGGCAGGCAGATTTCTGAGTTCGAGACTAGCCTGGTCTACAGGACAACCAGGGCGACACAAAGAAACCTTGTCTTTAAAAACTAAAAAAAAAAAAAAAAAAAAAAAAAGTTGTAATGCTGAATTTCAGTTCCCAACAATGCATATTATCTGTGTACACAGACGTACTGTCACATTCACTCCAGATTAAGCATAATTGTAACACTCATGGCTTATAGTTAAAACCATCACTTGTGACTCAAAGAAAGAGAGATATTATAGTCTTGTAGTTACCTTCAAACAAACGCTGTAAGACTGATGGCAAATCATAATGGGAATTTCCTTTACCTCCTCAAGCACTTTACACAGAGGTCAAAGAAGACATTGGATAATGTATATTTAAAAAAGCAAAAGAAACAAACAAGAATAAGGGGTGGGGAGATGATTCAGTTGGGAAGACTTGTAACCAAGTCTCGTTACCAAGTCTTGTGACCAGAGTTCAACCCCTGAAACTAACATGGTCCAAGGAGAGAGTCCATCCCTACAAGTTGTCTCTGCCCTTTACATGCATGGATATGCCAACACACACACAAATGCATGCACACACACATTTAGATATACATAACAATAAAATATAAATAATCCTTTTAAAGTAGCAAGCAGAAATGTCATTCATTTCCTTAAGGAGATACAATAATATTAACCTCTCAACTACTGATCACAAAGTTGCCTCCCATCAGACTTTGCTACCAACTCCACCTCTGCTGTTCAGTATTTGAGACCCTAGGTCTATATAGAAAGCTATCAGGGATTCTAGGGCATCATTTAGACTCAGAGCTGTTGTGATGTATTGGGAAGCATAGAAGCTGGTCTGCACCAAGCTCTAATAGAAGGGGTGCTCAACAGAAGCTAGATACTACTATTGAGTCATATCATGAATTTGGTTTTAAAACAAAAATCCTACAGTTCACAGAAAGAGATATATTTAACTTTACTAAGTGAAAAAATAGTTTTGATTATTCATATGAAAATGACAAAGCAAAAAGCATAAAAAATTATAAAGTGAACTACTATACTTCTATTGCCAATCATGTATTAGGTTTTGCCTAAAGAGCAGTTTTATATTAGAGAAGTTCTTGAATCTGTTCATTTGTGTAATTTCTTATTTTAGGATTCAAAAGAAAGTACAGTCAAATAGGATTTTTAAAGAAATATGGGTTGATAAATATTATATCCAACTTGGAAAACTATTTTAAAAGATAGCAATCACTAAATTTCTAAGAATATATAAAGTAATGAAAATATTGGGCAAAACTGCAACTTTATTGTTTTATAAATAGTTAAATTAAAATTATATGTATAAATTGCTATGTGACTGAAGTAAAGTTAACATTAATAAATATTTACACACCACAGATTTTCCAGCTAGAGAAATGGATGATATTTGCATGGCTGGACTTTAGTTTTCTTATTATTACTTTTGGCTACACTGTAGATCAGATCTACCCTGTTGCCTCATGTGTGCATGCAAATGCTCTTCCATTCTACTACAGCACAGCCTGTTGTGATTGATGTTTAAAAAAGAAACAAGCAAAATAGAAAGAACTTACCTTAGTTGACTCTCTGAGTCGGCCAATTCGACTCTGTAAGGCACAGCATCTCCTGGGTCTTCAAATTCTGCTCCATGAGTCTTATTAAATGCACGTTACATAATGTTAATATGTTCAATAAATTCATTATACAATAGCCAATTAATGGTGGGTGACATATATATATATATATATATATATATGTATACATATATATTATATCCAACTTGGTGTGTGTGTGTTTGTGGTGTGTGTGTGCATAAATTTTATGCATTTATATATTTACTAATATTTAGATATTTTTATTTCTACATCTATATATAAATTACATATAGAGTTTATATAGCTTAATATATATAAACTATATATGTATGTGTGTATATGTATGTATAGTTTATATATATTAAACTATATAAACTATATATGTGTGTGTGTACATGTATGTGTGTTTATTTCTACAAATGACTCACTAGTTATATCTTATATGTTCCAGGGAAACTAAATTCACCTGTTTCTCCTTGAACTAATTTAATGATTTAGTCAATTTTTATAACTGTCACATTTGTGACTAATAATAGCAATTTATGTAACAACTGTCAATCCTAGTTGATTACTATTACTTTTCCATTTATCTTATTGTCATGTCTTCAACTTATTCTATGAATAAAATTTTATTGACTGCTCTGTGTGTGTGTGTGTGTGTGTGTGTGTGTGTGTGCGCGTAACTAATACTTGCCACTATTTAAATGATAAATAAAGCATTAATAGAAGAAAGAAAAATTATAGCAGCTACCAATCCAGTGGCCATAGACGATACAAGAGATGGGCTCTGCATTCTCACAATTTTCTGAAACAGCAATCCAAAATATCAGAAAGTTTTGAAGAAAATGGTAATTCAACTATTAGCTAACAAGGAAGCCAAATACAGGGACTGGACCACATGTGAGTCACTTGGTCTGACCTCTGCTTAGCTGTCTCTGGTTCCATTATGTCTTCCAGGGTTGTACTGACATTATTTTTAAAACTCTTGCATTATAAATAATATATTTTCCTTTAAAGAAAAATAATATTAATGATATTCCAGGAATTACATTTTACACCTACATATATTTAAATAAGATACCCTGTAACAACACTGACTCATTTATGAAAGTGTGAAAGGATAAAGAACTATAGAGGCAAAAATCAAACATATTCTGTGAGCTAAGATAGCAGAAAACCTATAGTTCTTCCATGAGGCATGCCTCTGAAAACTGGCAATATTAAGTTAGTGCGTACCTGCATTCTCTACAATAAAACACATCATTTTCTATTTATTGACAAGCTGTAATCCAAACATGAATGTCTTCTTAAATTCTAATGGTTTTAAAGAATTTTTTAAAGTAATCTTAATGACAAAAATAGGAAGCCATCCTTATTACAAATATTTTATAATAAAATATTGGAATGATCATTATATACTTACACCATCCAGTTCTACTATTGTTAAAGATGGTGGAGGTCTTTCTATATTCAATTTTTCTGCTGGCATAAAAAGGGGTGGAGATTTTACTTTGATGTCTTCAACTAGGAAATAAAATTGGAAAATAATATTATCGAACAACATTTGGGATAGTTTGCTGTCTTGATATAATACTACCAACAATGAAAGAACATGTTCTTTCATGAATCTACACAAAGATGGAAACACTGTAGATTCCTTCAGATCAAACAATGCACACACATTTGGTTGCATTTATCTCTTACAAGAAGCTATTTAAATTAAATCAATGTAAATAAAAGAAACTAGAGTATCATAATCTATATCAGGATAATACATGGACCAAATCAAAAAGCCTGTGTTGATTACTGCTTGGTTATATGATTTGAAATAGTGTTAAAAGATCTAATCAAACTCAACTGACCATCACTATCAGACTCATTTTCATTCTGAGTGCACTGTGCCTCCGCAGAAGCTTCACGTGGATGTGTGAATGTATTTGGTAGCATGGTACGAAGTTGTTCCTGTGGAGTTCTATAAAACAATAAAGATCCAATTAAATGAGAAAATCATTTTAATTGAACATTCCAAGATTAGATGTTTTACTTACCAGGTGAGTGAGAATTCAAAACTAATGCTGAAATTTTGACCGTAATATTAATTCACAGGTTATTGTGATTATTATAATTTTAATGTGACGACGGTTTTTACATCTGTTCCACATTACATAAGAACTTTGTCAACTGCATGCTGTGTTTTTCTTAAGATGAAGACCAATGTCATGATTCAAGTCAGTATTCTCTCAAAAGCCACATGGAATCTAAAGAACATGCCATGCTGTTGACAAGGCTAATTTACAAGTGTATGCTTTATCTACAACACTTGACACTGTATTTTGATGAGTTCTAGGGCAGACCTGAAGGCATTTATCTAAACTTTCCACACATTGGTAACATAGGATCCCATTACAAGAATGTGAGATGTTATGTCTGTGGCATCTGTTTCCTAATTAACATCAAGGATGGATGCAGAGTGCTTCAAATGGGAAGCAAGAAGCTTTGGAAATCTGAGACTTCAAGAGTGTGTATTTAATTGTGACCAGGGATTTGTGAGGAGAGAATTCACTTTTGAATCAAATAAAATTAGCTGCAAAACCCCCAAAGATCATGCAAGCTCACATGGTTGCCAACGTAGAAGACATGGCTGATACTGTTAATGTCAACATAAAACTTAAAACTTACCCATTTTAGTCTACTTTTGGTACATTCAAAAGTAGTAATTACTAGATTAAATAATCTCTACTATGATGCTCATTAATAAGATGATATTGGGAGGAGAAGGGAGTGGAGAACCTACTAGTTTTAGGCAGGGAACCCAGCAAGAGCAGTAATCTGAGCACCCTGCCTCCACAAGTGTATATTCCTAACCATGGTCTCACTTCACCATGCCTCTTTTCCTACTATTAAATACACCAGCTGCATTTTGTAATATGTGGTACAAATCACATAAAGACAAAATATTTTTGTGTTCCTGAGCTTTAAATTTTAAAACACTCTATGAAAGAAGAACTACTTCCAGTCAGAATTTAACTAAGTAATATACAAGGGCCAAGGCCCTCTCCTTCACAGGGCCAAGGCCCTCTCCTCCCATTGATGACTGATTTGGTCATCCTCTGCTATACCTATGCTGCTGGAGCCATGAGTCCCACCATGAGTACTCTTTGGTTGGTGGTTTAGTCCCTGGGAGCTCTGAGGGTACTAGTTAGTTCATATTGTTGTTCGTCCTAAGGGGCTGCAAACCCTTCAGCTCCTTGGGTCTTTTCTCTAGCTCCTTTATTGGGGACCTTGTACTCAGTCCAATGAGGGCTAGTAAGCAGGAGGGGGTGAGGTGGTGAGCAGGCAGAGGGGGGAGGGAACAGGAGTTTTTTTTAGTTTTTGTTTTATTTTTTCTTTTCTTTTCTTTTCTTTTCTTTTCTTTTTTTTGTGGAAGGGAAACTGGGAAAGGAGATATTGTAAATAAAGAAAACATCTAATAAAAAATTCATTTAGAAAAAAAAGAATATTATGTAATATTAAAGATCAAAGGGAAATTGGCATTTGATCACCAGAAACTGCTTCCTAGTTTATATTAGTTTATTGTGCTATAAGCCTCTGTATATACATAAGTTCAAATAATCAATTACCAAATATATTATTCATGAAGCAAAACCTATTTACTTGATTATCTTCATCGTCATTTTATAAGCAAAGACATATAGAATTTTGATAGCAGGATTGAAGAGCATGGACTCTACAGACATATTTATGCTGTATTAAGGACAAGAAAAGTTACACTGGTAAAGTATAAGAGACTTGCCTATAAATAAGCAACTAGCTAATCATTTATGAAGTCTTGACTTTGGTTATTCCACCGCCAACACCTCACACAAAACCCTATCACATAAGGAAAGGTGAAAACACCTTCTAACAATGCTAATTGCTTCTCATTTTCTTGTCTTTGAAGTACCTCATTCAGCGTTTCTGTGTGTGCATGGGTGCATGTATGCATGTACGTGCTGTATAAACACATATATGCGTCTGTATGCTCGTGTGTATGCTGATGCTTGTGAGACAGTTGCTCATTCACTGATGATGATATTTCAACTGCCCTCCACTTTACTGTACACAGTCCTCACTGGCCTTGACCTTGCCCAGCATAGGCAAGGTTGTCTGGTTAATGAGTCCCAAAGATCACCTTGTGTCTGCATTACTGACACTAGGATTATGAATATTTGCTACTAGGCACAGCATTTCTTAATATGGGTTCTGAGGATTAAATTTAGTTTCTCATGACTGTAACACAGACTAGTTTATTGATCCTTCGTACTCAGTCTAACTGATATAAATTGATTTAAATATAAAATAAATCTGTCCAGGAGCTTATGACTGAGAGCTGTAAGTCCCAGAAAAGTACCTCTTTCAATATACCTAAAAGAAGATAGCAACACAAACATAATTCCACCTCTAACAACAAAAGTAATAGGAAGTAGCAATCACTTTTCCTTAGAATCTCTTAATATCAATGGACTTAATTCACCAATAAAAAGGCATAGACTAACAGACTGGATATGTAAAGAAGACCCAGCCTTTTGCTGCATACAGGAAACGCACATCAGTGACAAAGACAGATTCTACCTCAGAATGAAAGGCTGGACAAATATTTTCCAAGCAAATGGTCCCAAGAAACAAACTGGAGTAGCCATGCAAATATTGAATAAAAACGACTTTCAACCAAAAGTTATCAAAAAAGACAAGAAAGGACATTTCATACTCAACAAGGGAAAAATCTACCAAGATGAATTCTCAATTCTCAACATCAATCTTCCAATTGCAAGGCCATCCACATTCATAAAAGAAACTTTACTAAAGATCAAAGCACACACTGCACCTCACACAATAATAGTGGGCGACTTTTACACTCCACTCTCGTCAATGAACAGATCAAAGAAACACAAACCAAACAGAGACACAGTGAAAATAACAGAAGTTATGAACCATATGGATTTAACATTTCTATAGAACATTTTTATCCTAAAAAAAAAAATACAACTTCTTCTCATCAAATTTTGGAGTACCTTCTCCAAAATTGAGCATATAGTTAGTCATAAAACAAGCCTCAATAGATACAAGAAGATTGAAGTAATCCTGAGCATCCTACTAGATCACCACGGACCAAGGCTAGTCTTCAATAACAACAGAAACAATGGAAACCCCACATACCCATGGAAGCTGAACAACACTCTACTCAATGATAACTTAGACAAAGAAGAAATAAAGAAAGAAATCAAAGACTTTTTAGAATTTAATGAAAGTGAAGGCACAACATACCCAAACTTATTGGACACAATGAAAGCAGTGCTAAGAGGAAAACAAATACCTCTGAGTGCCTCCAAAAAGAAACTGGAGAGAGCATACACTAGCTACTTGACAATATATCTGAAAGGTCTAGAACAAAAAGAAGCAAATATGTCCAAGAGGAGTAGAGAGGAGGACACAATCAAACTCAGTGCTTAAATCAACCAAGTAGAAACAAAAAGAAATATAAAAAGAATCAACAAAACCAGGAATGGGTACTTTGAGAAAAATCAACAAGATAGAGAACACTCCAGGCAGACTAGCCAAAGGCACAGATACAGTACCCAAATTAACAAAATCAGAACTGAAAAGGGAGACATAACAACAGAAACCGAGGAATTTCGAGAAATAATCAGATCACACTACAAAAACCTATACTCACCAAAACTGGAAAAATCAGGATGAAGTGGACAATTTTCTAGACAGATACCAGATACAAAACTTAAATCAGAATAAGATAAACCATCAAAAGAATCCCATAACCCCTAAAGAAATAGAAGCAGTCATTAAACGTCTCTCAACCAAAACAAAAAACAAAAAAAAAATCCCAGGACCAGAAGGATTTAGTACAGAATTCTATGAGATTTTTCAGAGAAGACCTAATACCAATACTCTTCAAACTATTTGACAAAATAGAAACAACAGGACTACTACCCAATTCATTCTACACACTTATCAATCAAATGTTCAGATTTTTTTCATTCATTCAGGACAGATGTCTCCAAATTCTATTTTCCAGATTATTCATTGCATGTCTGGGATATCATCTATAAGGTAAAGATAGGTAACATTAAGAATATCTCATATATATCACACTATGAGAGAACAGGATGCCATTCCTCAGAATAATATGTTAGTAGCTTCCTAAAGGCTCAAGGCCTTGTGTAGAGACACTTGTAGAAAGTATTATAAAAGTAAAATTATTCTTATACCTAAAAAACACAAAGACCCAACAAAAAAACAAGAACAACAAATAACCAAGGATAAGAAACAAACAAACAAACAAACAAACAAAGGATTGTGAAAACTATTCTCAACAATAAATGAACTTCTAGGGGAGTCCTGACCTCAAGCTGTACTACAGAGCAACTGTGATAAAAAAAAAAATGAAAAAAAAAAAAAAAAGCTGCATGGCATTGGTACAGAGACAGGCAAGCAGATCAATGGAAAAGAATTGAAGACCCCGAAATGAACCAACCCACCCACCCACCCACCTATGGTCACTTGATCTTTGACAACGGAGACAGAACAATACAGCCAAAAAAAGAAAAAGAAAGAAAGAAAGAAAAAAAGACAGCATTTCAACAAATGTTGGTTCAACTGGCAGTTAGCATGTAGAAGAATGCAAATTTGATCCGTATTTATTTCCTTCTACAAAGCTCAAGTACAAGTGAATTAATGACCTCCACATAAAACCAGATATATTGAAACTAATAGAAGAGAAAGAGGAGAAGAGCCTCAAACACAGGGGCACAGGGGAAATTTTTCTGAACAGAGTACCAAAGACTTATGCTCTAGGATCAACAATCAATAAATAGGACCTCATAAAATTGCAAAGCTTTTGTAAGGTAAAGAACACTGTCAATAGGACAAAACAACAACCAACAGATTGGGAAAACATCTTTACCAGTCCTATACCTGATAGAAGGCTAATATCAAATACGTACAAAGTACTCAAGAAGTTAGGTTCCAAAGAACAAAATAACCCCATTAAAATGGGGAACAGAGCAAAACAACTGAAGAATACCAAATGGCCAAGAAGCATCTAAAGAGATGTTCAATATCCTTAGTCATCAGGGAAATGCAAATCAAAACAACCCTAAGATTCTATCTCACACCAGTCAGAATGGCTAAGATCAAAAACTCAGGTGACAGCAGATGCTGGCAAGGATATAGAGAAAGAGGAACATTTTTCCATTGTTGGTGGGATTGCAAGATGATACAACCACTCTGGAAATCAGTTTGGTGGTTCCTCCAGAAACTGGACATAGTACTACCTGAGGACTCAGCATTACCACTCCTGGTCATATACACAAAAGATTCTCCAACATATAACAAGGACACATGCTCCACTATATTCATAGCAGCCTTCTTTATAATAGCCAGAAGAAGAAAAGAACCCAGATGTCCTTCAACAGAAGAATGGATACAGAAAATGTGGTACATTTATACAATGGAATACTACTCAGCTATTCAAAACAATTAATTCATGATATTCTTAGGCAAATGGATGGAATTAGAAAAATATCATCCTGAATGAGGTAACCCAATCACAAAGGAACATACATGTTATGTACTCATTGATAAGTGGATATTAGCCCAAACCTCACAATAACCGAGATACAATTCACAGACAGTATTAAGCTCAAGAAGAAGAACCTGAGAAATACAGAGGCAAATGCTCTCAGCCAACCATTGGACTAAGCACCAGGACACCAATGGAGGAGTTAGAGAAATAACTGAAGCAGCTGAAGGGTTTTGCAACACCATAGGAATAACAACAATATTAACCAACCAGACCTATCCCCAGAGTTCCCAGGGACTAAAATACCAACCAAAGTATATACATGAAGGAATCCGAGGCTCCAGCTGCATATGTACAAAGGATGGCAATGTCTGGCATCAATGTGAGGAGAGGAGCCCTTGGTGAAGGGCTCAATTTCCCAGTGTGGGGGAATGCCAGTGTCATGAGGAAATACAGAGACAAAGAGTAGAACAGAGACTGAAGGAAAGGCCACACAGAGACTGCCCCACCTGGGGCATCCATCCTATATGTAGACAACAAACCCAGACACTGTTGCTGATGCCAAGAAGTACTTGCTGACAGGAGTCTGGTATAGCTGTCCCCTGAGATTATATGCCAGAGTCTGACAAATACAGAAGGCGGATACTAGCAGCCAACCATAGGACTGAGTATGGGGACCCCAATGAAGGATTTAGAGGAAGGACTTAAGGAGCTAAAGGGGTTTACAACACCATACATTGAAGAACAATATTAACCATCCAGACACCCAGAGTTTCCAGGGACTAAGCCACCAAACAAAGTTTATACATGGAGGAGTCCATGGCTCCAGCTGCATATGTAGCAGAGGACTGCCTTATTTGGTAACAATGGACGGCGAAGCCCTTGGTCCTGTGAAGTCTTGATGCCCCAGAGTAGGGGAATGTTAGGGTGATGATGTGGAAGTGGGTTGGTTTGAGGGGGAGCACTGTCATAGTAGCAGGAGGATAAGAGGGATTCGAATAGCTCGCATCAAATTAAATGGAAAGAAACTTAAAGCAATTCCACTAAAATCAGTAACAAAACAAGAATGCAATCTCTCCTAATCTATTCAATATAGTGCTTGAATTTCTAACTAGAGCAACTAAAGGTAAACAACCAAAGGAGATCAAGGGATTACAAACTGGAAAGGAAGAAGTCAAAGTATTGTTATTCACAGATGAATAGGACAGTGTTCATAAATGTCCCTAAAAGTTCTACCAGAGAACTCTTACACCTGATCAACACATTCAGCAAAATGGATAGATACAAAGTTAACAAAAACAAAACAAAACAAAACAAAATAAAACAAAATAGTAGATCTCCTTTATACAAATGGTTAATGGGCCAAGAAATAAACGAGGGAAACAGCACACTTTACAATAGCCACAAATATTTGAAGTATCTTGGCATAATTCCAACCAAGTAAATGAAAGACTTGTAAGACAAGAACTTCCAGTCCCTGAAGAACTAAATTAAGGATGATATCAGAAGATGAGAAGCTCTCTCATGCTCATATATCTACCGGATTAACATAGTGAAAATGGCCATCTCACCAAAAACAATCTACAGATTCAATGCAATTCCCATCAACATTCCAACACAATTCTTTACAGAAGTTGAAATAATCTCGAACTTCATATGGAAAAACAAAAAACTAAGGCTAGCTAAAACAATTCTGAACAATAAAAGAACTTTTGGAGGTATCACCATACTTGACCTCAAGCTGTACTACAGAACAATAGTAATAAAACTGCATGGTATTAGTACCAGTACAAAGAAGTTGATTACAAAGTAGAACCAAGGACCCTGAAATAAACTGACGAACCCGAGGACACCTAATTTCTAACAAAAGCAAAACCATACAATGAAGAAGAAAAAGCATCTTCAACAAATGGTGTTGATCTAACTAGATATCTCAATGTAGAAGAATGAAAATAGGTCCCTATCTGTCATTCTACACAAAACTCAAGTCCAAGAGGATTAAAGACTTCAACATAAAACCAGACACACTAAATCTAATAAAACAAAAACATAGGAATAGCCTTGAACTCATTGGTACAGGAGACAATTTCCTGAATAGAACAACAATGGCTCAGGCTCTAAGACTGTTAAGTGGTATCTTATGAAACTGGATGGTTCTATAAGGCAAAGAAGCTTATCAACAAGACAAAACAGCAGCCTACAGATTGTAAAAGGATCTTGACCAACTCTAAATCTAACAGAAAGCTAATATCCAAAATTATAAAGAACTCAAGAAATTAGACACCAAATATCTAAACAACCCAATTAAAATATGGGGTACAGAGCTAAACAGAATTCCAATCACAGGAATCTCAAATGGCCGAGAAGCACTTTATGTCCATAGTAATCAGGGAAATAAAAATTAAAAACTCTGAGATTCCATTTTATGTCCATTAGTATGGCTAAGACCAAAAACTCAAGTGACAGCATATGTTGGCAAAGGATGTGAGTAAAGGGAACACTTCTCCATTGCTGGTGCAAGTACAAACTTATACAATCACTGGAAATTCATTTGGCAGTTTCACAGAAATCTCGGAATAATTCTACTGCAAAACCCAGCTATACCACTCCTGAGCATATACTCAAAGGATGTTTGACCATCCAGCAAAGACACTTGTTAAACTATACTATGTTCATATCAGCTTTACTATTAATAGTCAGAAACTGAAAACAACCTATATGTCCCTTATCTGAAGAATGGATTAAAAAAATGTGGTACATCTAATGGAATACTATTAAGCTATTAAAAAACAAAGATATCATGATGGAGCATCTTGTGGGTATATGCCCAGGAGTGGTATGGCTGGGTCCTCTGGTAAAACTATGTCCAATTTCCGGAGGAACCGCCACACTGATTTCCAGAGTGGTTGTACCAGTTTGCAATCCCACCAGCAATGAAGGAGTGTTCCTATTTCTCCACAGCCTCTCCAGCACCTGCTGTCACCTGAGTCTTTTATCCTAGCCATTCTGACTGGTGTGAGGTGGAATCTCACGGTTGTTTTGATTTGCATTTCCATGATGACTAAGGATGTTGAACATTTCTTTAGGTGTTTCTCAGCCACTTGGTGTTCATCAGTAGAGAATTCTTTGTTTAGCTCTATGCCCCATTTTTTAATAGGGTTATTTGGTTCTCTGGAGACTGACTTCTTGAGTTCTTTGTATATATTGGATATTAGCCCTCTATCAGATATAGGGTTGGTAAAGATCTTTTCCCAATTTGTTGGTTGCCGTTTTGTCCTATTGACAGTGTCTTTTGCCTTACAGAAGCTTTGCAACTTTATGAGGTCCCATTTGTCAATTCTTGATCTTATAGCAGAAGCTATTGGAGTTCTCTTCAGGAAATTTTCCCCTGTGCCTATTTGCTCAAGATTCTTCCCCACTTTATTTTCTATTAGTTTCTATGTATCTGGTTTGATATGGAGGTCCACATGTAAATAAAGAAAATACCTAATTAAAAAAAAAACAAAAAACAAAGATATCATACATTTTTGCTGGCAAATGGTTGGAGTTTAAGAATAGCATCCCTAGTAGGTAACACAGCTTCAGAAAGACAGGTATTGAATATAGTAGGTTATATGAGGACTTTTGTCAAAAAGTACAGAACAACCATGCTACAATCCACAGACCCAAAGAAACCAGAAATAAAGAGGTCCCAAGTCTGGATTAGTGACCTGTACTCCGTAGGGGAAACTAAAGAGTCATCAGAGACTGATGAAGAGAGGAGAGGTGAGGAGGGAAACCTGGATGATGATTTGGTGTTGGGGCTAGGTGTTGAGAAAGGGTGTGGAGTAAGAATGGAAATCGGCTGTGACCATCTCTGTTGACTAGCTGGAGGTCTAGGACAGGACAGAGTACTGGGAGTTCATGGAGGTGAACCTAGCTTAGATTCCTACCAGAGGGGGAAGTAGGGACTGAAGTAGCCACCCCCTTTGCCCAGGTAGAACTTCGAAATAAGGGAGGGGGACAACAATCCACCCACAAAACCTTCAACCCCAAATTTTTCTTGCCTACAAAATGTGCATGGATAAAGATGGAACAGTGGCTGGGGAAACAGCCAACCAATGACTGCCCCCTACTTGAGACCCAGGCCATGGAAGACAGCTAACCCCTGACACTATTAATTATAATCTACTATGCTTGCAGACAGGAACCTAGCATAACAGTCTCCCGAGAGTCTTCATCAAGCAGCAGATGGGGGCGGATACAGGGACTCACAGCTAACATCAGGCAGAGCTTTGGGAGTCTTCTGGAAGAGTAGGAAATAGAAGTGAGCAACTCCACGGGATTAAGCACATCACAAGTAGACTCACAGAGTCACCAAAGTTGGGACCATGGTGGCTCTCGAGTCTGGTACCTACAACCAGGAAGCATGCAAGAGCTGAACCTAGATACCCTACACATTTGTAGTAGATGTGTAGCTTTGTCTTCATGTGGGTCCCTTAATAAGTGGACTAGGGGCTGTCTCTAATTCTGTTTCCTGCCATTGGATTACCTTTCCCCCTACTTGAACTGCCTGCTTGGGCCTCAGTGGGAGAGGATGTAACTAGGTCTGCTGGGACCAGATGTACATAGTAAAGTGGTACCAAACCATGCTCCTCTTCTCTGAAGAGAATGGGAGGAGGAAATGGGGGAAAGGAACATGTAAGGGTAGGACTG
>JADRCD010202698.1:0-19644 GCA_019843815.1 Montemys delectorum | reverse complement strand
CCCCATTCCTTTAAATGAATTTGAAGGTTTGATTACTTTTGGATTCAGGTTAAAATTTAATCATTAGCCAGTTATTTTTCTAATACTTGAGTATAAAAGTGTCCAGGTTTGAATGTCAGATTCTAAGCTTAGCTTTTGAGTTTTACAAATGTACTTCACAGTACATTTACATGGTAAAAAATATTGCTGAATGATTTAATATAGGGACAAAATACAAATCTTATAAAATTAGAAAAGGTAAATATAAAATTGATTTTTCAAAGAAAAATACTTATTTATAAGAAGCATTAATTTTAAAACTTATAAATATTTTGTCTTTAAAATGTTTTGGCAACATATGAATACATTTTAAAAGACTGTCATTTGGTTCATAAGATTGAATCATCACTTCAGATTGTCCCCTATTATAATTGTCAGTTTGCCTACAAACTGAAGAAATATGAGTAACTGAAAAATTAGATTTACATTCTTTTTTTCAATGTGATACAAGCTTTTGCTGAATGGTTTTCTTAAAAATTCCACAATCTATAGTTGTTGTAGAATTCTAATATTTGAATTGTAAAATATAAAAAAAATTTTCAAAATTCTGAGATATTCCTGAAATTAATTAACACCAAATAGTTATATTGTAATGAAGGACTCATGATACACTGAAGGAGTATTTTGATACCATCTTAAGCATTTAAATAATAAAATTATTAGCCACATTAATGGTTCATTTGAGGATAGGAAATGGACACAAATCTTTGCTGTTTGCTCTATGCAACATTGTTCAGCTAAAATTGAGATTGTTGTTAAATTGTCATATAGTGTCATGTTTCATCTCAGTTGATTATATTTTATTTATACTAATTAAAAAAAACTATACTCCATTCTGAAAATCTAAGACATTTAAGTAAATCACCTTAATTTAAAATAATCCCTTAATAATTTAATCCATCCAAAGTAAACAATTCTTTCTATATTATTAACTCTATATGTAAATTAAGTTCTTAAAAAATTCTAAATCTCTAAAAGTATTCAATTTCTTCTATAATATAGAGATGATGTACCCTTCTTATAAAAATCAAGGAGAATGTTGATTTTAAAACTCCAAGCTTTCAAATCTGTGTCTTCTACCATAAAGCATACTTAGGCATTACCTATTACATGTTTCTAACCTTGACAGGATTTGCAAACAGTTTTAGGTAATCGGTTAACAGTCATATAGTGAAGAATTTAATGAGAGTTACAATAGTGATTTTGTCTGCATCAGAATCCTTAGTAGTTGATAGTCTCTAATCACTATGTCAACACACAGTGCCCACATACATCTTCTAAGACCTGCAGTTGTCCACTCTATTTTCCCTTGTAGTTTTACTACTGATTCATAAGACAATGTAGAGTTAATAGAACAGAAAAAAATCAATAAAATTTACAATACAGAAAGATTGTATTGTGATAGTAATCCCTAGCTTCCTTGTGTGAAATTTCCAATGCTCTGGTAAAAAGTAGGATGAATCTCAAGACATCTGCTCAAGTATAGCTTTATTCTGATCTCCTAAAAACATTGTTTTTTGGGAAACAGACCTCTGGCATCGTCCTGGGATTTCCTTCGTAGGGTAGGGTAGAATCACAAGGTTTATGCAGATCTTTATGGTTATGAACATGGTGACTCACTGCTATACTTAACTCTACATGAAACAGTACCTCAAGAATTATAATTGAGGGACTCAATAGCTCAAAGCATATAATGTTTTTTGAAGTAACAAGAGTTTGTATCTCCTTACCCAAATAGCCATGCTATTCAGCTTTAGGGCATTCAATGGCTCTTCTGATCATGGAAGATATGGCACAACTGTGCACATGACCACGCCCCCAGTGCCTCCCCTCCATGATCAGCTTTAGGGCATTCAATGGCTCTTCTGATCATGTGCTTCATAATAAAACAACACAGTTCCAGTCTTTAGATTATTGGCTCTTAGTTGTCTGAACCTGAATTACGCAAAATTCATGGAAAATCTCAGATGACATCCACAGTGATATGAGAAGCAACAAATAAAATAATGATCTCAGTTCATAAATGCAGCCAGTAAGTAAAAATTTCTGCAGATATGTACTTAAACAAGTAATATTTTCCAGAAATTACTTTTCTTATTATATTGACATTACTAATGCAAGATGAAGATATGAAAGCAGACATGAAGAACAGCTCCCTCTTCCTCTTCCTTTCTACATTGATAGTCAGGTAACATTGATGAGACTGGAAGCCTAGAACATTGCTTGATAACAACTCTAGTTTTTTGTGATCAAATAGTTTGCATTTTGACAGGCAAAGCTAATATTCTTCACCTCTCCTGTCAACTGGCACGGAATTTCATCACTATCTGCACTGTCAGATGATTATTCTAACTTAAATGAATGGCTTTAGATGCTAGTGTCTTGGAGCACCTAATAAAACATCCACTAAGGACATTTTCAAATAATGACAGTATGCTTTCTCACAAAAATGTATCATTTCAAAAGCCACCTGAAACTAATCTTTGCCAAAAACAAATGACCCTACCATGAATAGCAGCTGCATTCAATTTCCCCTATCCATCACATTTCAAGTTTCTAAACTATAAATAGTATTTAAAGAGCATAGGCTAATATTTTAACCCAATTTACCCCCAATATTGAAAACAAAATAACAGAACATATCTAGTTATTACAAAGATGATATTATATAATTATAGCTAATTCAATATGCAACAAAATATTCTAGAACATTGACTTTGGAAATAAGAATACAGTGATAAATAAGACCATTGGATATATATATATATATATATATATATATATATATATATATATATATACACACAAATAAAACAGTGTCTAATTTTGGTTTAAAATTTTCTATAGTCATTACAGAATAAAGTCCATTCTTACTAAAAAGAAACTTCCTTGGATAAGACCAGGTGTGGGTCTAGAAACCCAGAGGCTTCCACATTGAAATCGGAAGCCAACCTAAGCCACACCCAATAACACAAAACCAGTCCATTCAGATAGGATTCTGATACCCTGTTAGTTCTCAGAAAATTACCTCTGCACAAACTAAAAGGATGTGGGAACTCCACTATGTGGTCAGCAGGGAATGAAAGCTAACACAAGATTTTTCAATGATAGCACTGCACCAGTGAGAACCAGTACCATGTAGAAAGGAAAGGTCCCTCCACACAAGCCAGAGTCACACTCAAAATCTCTGTTGTGGTAGTGAGTGGAGACCTGTGCATGAGAAAGACAGGTTTGAGCTATAGCTTACAATCTCTTGTTATTCCTGAAATTTCTGTCCTCCAAGACTGTGTAATTCCCCATATGTGTGCTGGGTATATGTGCTGGGTATTACTTAGATGAGTGCCAACAAAGATGGCAAAGGGATTATATGTACCAACCATGTCTCAAACTCAGGTAAAGAGACAGCTGCTAATACTCACACACAAAGCTTTATTTTAGCCCAGCACAAAGCAAACATGTATTCAGTAGGGTAGAATCCTGTCTGGTTGACATATCAGCCAAGGTGGACCTTGTGACTGTAAGATTCAGATGAGATCATTGTGATTGTCATTACTGGCAGTCCCCTATACTGGAGATTAACTTCACTAACATTACCCCATCCTCAGGCAGCACAGTAAAGAGAGACATACAGGTAGTAAGACACAATTTTGATGAGCTTAAGAGATGTGATGCTGGGCAAATTTGAATGGCCTTTTCCCCAAGTCTTACTATAGAGAGAGCTTCAGCAAATATAAAGACAATCAATTCCATTCTTTTGGACATCTATTCCAGTAAGCATCTACAGATGTTGGTGCAGTGGTCTTGAGCCAGAAGATAACCCTCGTGGTAGTGTGTTTCTCATAATAACATGGACTTTGGGTCCCTCTTCAATGTATCTGGTCCAAGATGGGTAAACTCCTAAGTGCTACAGGTATGTATTATGGTCACAGTAGGCATGGGTAGGAGCCTGCTGATATTCATCCATGATGCTTATGCCTAGATCCAAGCAGAATACTATAATGCCTAAAGTAAGTCAGGGATGGTGAATTGGGAGTCTTGGCCTACCCTAGCCCCAAACCCACTCTGATGGAGATGGTTTAGTTTCCCTAGACACTACACTAGTTCACTTTGAATAGTACAACAACTGAAGATTTGAAAGAAATTTTTGTGTGATTTACCCTTTAGTTCTGCAACACTGACAACACAACAGAATGCTTCTGGTAGCTTGAGACATGGGCACTGCCCAGCACTTATGTAGTGGAAACAAGGATAGGTCAGATAAAAGAACTACGTGCACGAGAGAGGACCAGGTCCCATTCTATGCAACCACAGAAAAAGCAAATGATAAGAGGAAAGATGGGAGATTAACCTCTGGCCACACAAGTTCATACATTCGAACACACACACACATACACACACACACACACACACACACACACACACACACAGAGAGAGAGAGAGAGAGAGAGAGAGAGAGAGAGAGAGAGAGAGAGATTCTGAGGGCTAGAAGAGAATGGAAACAACATATTAAGGTTTTATTTCCTTTCTTTTTTTTTTTTTTCTCGAGATAGGGTTTCTCTGTATAGCCCTGACTGTCCTGGAACTCATTCTGTAGACAAGACTGGTCTTGTACTCAGAAATCCGCCTGCCTCTGCTTCCCAAATGCTGGGATTAAAGGCGTGCACCACCACTGCCCAGAAAATTTTTGACTGCTCTGATTTTCCACAAAAATCCTGCAGTCCCGGAGAGAGTGGCCTGAGGTTTTCACAGCAGTAACAGAAAACAAAACAACTAAGAATACTATATCCTGCAAAGCTACTGTTTAGAAACCACTGCTTCTTAACATTCTTAACATAATTAATGTGTGAGAATACAGATCCACGGGAACTACTGACAGGTAACACTAAGGAGTTAGAGGTTCTGCAAACTGAACGAAACACGAATGACTAGGATGAAAACATCATAAGTATAAATTTTGCTATTAAGAATGAATACACACAGGTAATCACATTCCTCTAACACTATCAAAATGAACCTAACTACAGGCACCTGGCAGAAATGTCTCTAGAATACTGGTCCAACCAAAGTGAAGGATGGAATGTTTATGAAAATAGAGCCCAAAAGATAGCAGAAGAGGCTATAATTATGGAGTAAATTAATCTTTAATTCAGAAGTAGTAGAAAGAAATAAGCATTCCTTGAATAGCATTTCAGAATGAAAATGTAGTAATTATAATACATGTACCAAATCCTGGACCATTCAAATATTCAAAGCATATTTTAGTAAGCTAAATAGTATAGATAAATGTTCATAAAATAGTTTTAGGGAATGTGAACAGCTCATTTCAGCAATGAAGCGATCATTCAGACAGAAAATAACAAAGAAATAATAAAATGAGGCTATATTCCAGGTAAGTGTACTGCCAGACAAGTATAGAACATGTCACAGAGTCTCACAGTAACACAGATTCTTCCATCACCATGGGGAGCATTCTCTAGGAGAGAGAATGTAAAAAACTATAGAACATGGCTTAAGAAGATTGAAAAACTTGAAATCATAATGAGTATCATTTTTGCCCACAGTGTCTAAAAATAGAAATCAACAAGTGAAATAAATCTAGCTTTCTGAACTGAACTGTAAACTACTGTTAACTGTAATTACCTTGCTATACAATAGCACCCAGAAATATATAGATGATGAACTCATGGATGTATATGATGTATATGTATGTGCTGTGTGTATATGTTTATGCTTATGCATATGTATTAACTATAGCTTAATTCCCCTTCATCAATTGATGCTTCCCTGTTCCTTGTCCCTCCCTACTGTCCTTAGACTTATTTTCAATTTCCGTGACATTAAGTTTTATGGATTCCACATTGAGGCTCCTTGTCTTTCTGAGTAAGGCTTATTTCACTTTCTATGTTGTTCTCTGGTTCCTTCTATGCTGTGAAGAATTACAGGGGTCATTCAATTTTATGGCTGAATAGTGCTGGAGTTTGTTCTCTTTCCTTTAATGCCCTTAACTGAGTGTCACCTTGGTTGTTTCTAGTCTTTTCTGTTGTAATTGAGGCTACATTCAACTCAAAAGAAACAACGAACAATGACCTCATTTCCCTTGGATATATACATACATACATATATATATACTATTTATGGATGGCTCTACAATTCCTGCCTGCACATTCGAGTGTACTTGTTTCCTGTACCAAGTGACTGTCTTTGTACAAATGGCAAAGAACACATCTTTACCACTCATTCTTCCTCCATTACTTCTGTTCTTTAAATATCAGATTCATATGCAAATGTTAGGTCTTTAAGATGTAAAGGAAATTTATGAACTTTTATGAGGAATCTAAATTATGTGTTCATAATACATATGTATATATGTACATATCTATACATATATGTGTGTATGTATATATGTATATATGTATGTATACATGTGGATATATGTATATATATAAACATATATATGTGTGTGTGTGTATATATATATACATATATATATATATATATATATATATATATATGTAGGCATTGTAGTTATAAAGAAAACACATAAAGTGCGGGAAATAAGCCAAATACCTGCAGAGACCAGTATGATTTGATTAGTGGGTACATGTTAAATTTTAGACTAAAATACACAAAATTAGGTAAATAGCCGATAGGTACCCATCAAACTGGTTAATTAGTGAGAGATGAAAATGATTAAAAATTAAAATTACTTAAGCAAGTTCTAAGGCAAATTCTCATTTCTATTTCTTTCTTAACAAGGCTTTAATTAGCTGAAATTACATTAGGGGAGTTTTTTGCCTTCTCTGTCTTTGCCAATATGTGAAACACTCTTTTATTCACAAACTCTGAGTGTAAGTGGATAATGAAACTTTCTCCCCAAGAGAAAAGGAAATTATACTCAATTTAGTATTATTGAATATCAACTTGTGTATATTTTGGCTGAAGAAAATTAAAGTCAACAGCAAACAAGGGGAAAATTGGCTAGAAATATTTTACTCTCTGTTTCCATAATTCCTCAGCAAAATACTATGAAGGGCAAATGTATGAAAAAGTGTAGGCTTAGTGTATGCCTGTAAATTAAAACAGAGGAATTGTGATTCATATTAAAAATTTCACCTTCACATTTTTAAATAAACTGTAGCACAGATGTGTAGACCAAACTCAGGATTTGTCTTTATACTTCAGAATCAACACAGATGCTATACATCCATGATTATGACATATCAATATGAGATAGTTTTACCTTGCTGAAGATCTGGGAATATTTCTAAAGGAAAACTCAGTAGAACAGATTAGATTTTCAAAAACAAAACACATGGAAAAATAAAATGCTATAACATGAATATGGCTCTTTTGATTCTTTATGATGTGTTTTTGTATAAAATGCACAAGAATCTAGTTATCTATTGTACAAAGTTCTCCACGATTGTCATTTCATACACATGCCAGAATCCAAGTGGCATGAAGAATCTCTCTCCGGTCACAGCCTCACTTCACAGATACCTCCTAGTCAATACTCAAATTTTACAAATATTAATACTGTGATAATTCTTTTGGAATGAAGAATTTATATAATCAATTTTTTACTGAGAAAACAGAGTCAGTTATACTTATAAAAATACTGTAGACTACACATTTAAAGAAAAAGAAAATATTTTAATTGTAACAAAGCATTCTCTGGCAAGGACGTCCTGTTATAAATCGATGCATCCATCCATTTTGGTAGTGGCTAGAGCTCCACCCTAAGACTTCCTCTGGGCATCACACTGTAGATACACCCCTCAAGATCATATAACATCCAACTCACCACCACTGAACCAGAACCATGGGAGGTAGTTCTTCACATTGACTTTCCTTCCTTAACCACATGTAGTGAGGAGCCATCTGCTCCCTGTCATTGCTTAATAATTCATTCATCCCCATCATAAATCATATTTCATATCATGTTTAACAATATTTTCTTTGAAGATCATCATGGATGCTTCCAGTTGAGGACAGTTGAAGATAATGTTTAGTGCCAGCTTTGCCAAGAACATGAAGTCAGTATATTTAACTTCCTTTCCATCATAAACAAACAATAAATAAAAGTTTTTTCCTTCCATTCTACTGATTTTCCTCTTCAAATTCTTCAGATACTGAAAACTACAACAGAATAGATGATTTCCTAGAGGAAAAAAAATCAGTATTTAATTTATACATTGTCCTAACATAATATACATGCTATATAAAGGAATGAGTCTGGGCTAAACAAAAGAACTGGTGTGGCGATGCATGCTTAGCTTATATCCATGGCTTGCTTTCATAACCAGTGTCATATACCATAGCCAGCAAATGATGCCAGCATAAGAACATGTTAGATGTTTAGTTTTATACATACAACATGTAGTTATTTTCTATGTAAAAATATGTGAAGTAAAGCATAAAAAGCCATAGAATGGTCCATAGAATAATGTTTCTGTATTGTTCCAAACATATTAGATTTCAAGGCAATTTAAGATCTTCTAATTTAAAAGGCCCAAAGTTTTTGTTTAGAGAAAAGAAATAATTCCTCAGTTCAGGAGAGATATCTCAGAGGTTAAGGAAATTCACATTGCTCCTCCAGAAGGCCCAAGTGTGGTTTTCAACACCCAAGGCAGGTATTTGTCATTCCAGCTGCAGGGGATCTGACACCTTCCTTTGGTCATGGATAACAGGGCACTGACTGCACATACCCATACACAGATACACACAAATATTTACAAGTAAATTTATCTTCTTGTGAAAAGTGGTTGCTCAAGAAAAGATCCATTTGTGGGATATGAAACACTTAATATTCAATAATTTAAAAGGCATATTGATATATGTTGTACATTGTATCCTATTTTGAAGATTTATATAACATGAAAATGTACTTTATGTCCATGTGGCACATCATCTAAAGATGAAATGCAGTTGTAGGCTAAATTTCTAATATCTGTGCATACATGTCATATAGACAGATAGATAGGGAAAGAGAGAGAGATAGATAGATAGAGAGAGAGAGAGAGAGAGAGAGAGAGAGAGAGAGAGAGACTTAAATGTCAATGGAACACTTCTAAGAATATGGCTTTATTAAGGGAAATGTCCATTACTTAACAAATATATACTAGGAAAATGGATGTTGTATAAATATTGCTGGCAGATAGTGTTTTGTAATTGTCAGTTATAAAGTTAGAATAGGCCTTAGTACCTTTGACATTCAGTATGCTTCTTTGATTGTTTATACACACATTGCTTTCAAATTAGAGTACAAGCATGTTGAAAACACTGTTTTGTCTCTTAAACTCAGATTTGTACTTCTTCAAATTTAACCATTCTAAAAAAATAGAAGTTTCGATTTTTCTACTGTTTGTATAGGCTATGAAATGACATTTGAAGCAGAGCTACTTCCCTTTAGAGCACACAGAAAGATAGACTGCATAGTTATAAGTAAAAGAATGGGTTGACTGAATAAAGTAAACAGACCTCATTTGAATTTTTCTGGCATGACTATGTATTATTTGTGCCATTTTAAATCATGTATTCTGATAATAATTGTTACAGGTCTGATACAATGAAACTCTAGTCAGCTTTCTTGTTGGTAAAAAGCTTTGTGGATTTTAATAGCAAGTCTCTTTGAGATTTTTCTTTAAATAAATTTTAGTTGTAGCAGCAATGAAATACTGTTTTATCTGTAGAATGATTATTTACTCATCGTTTATTGAAATAATTTAATTTAAATTCCTAGTTAAAAATGTGTGAATTCAGAAGAAATATATGTCTCCAGAGAATTTGAGGTGCTTTGTGAAATGTCAGCCCTCAAAGCAGAGCATCTTCAGTCTTGCTGGAGTTTATGCAGAGACAAAAGTATGTCAAGAGTTAATAGGCATTAGTGAATGACTTTACCCGGAGAAGCTAGCATGTGAATAAAGGTGTCCTATGTACGGTACAAAATTGAACAGAACAGTGACAGAGTAATGTTCTAATAGGATGAAAGGGAGTGAGCCTCTTGTGGTGCTTCATATGGTGGCAAAATGACCAATTCAGGTACTGAAGTTCATTTATAGGAAAAGTGTGACTACTTAGCAGTAGTGACATAGGAAAAGATGTGACATAGGAAAGCCTAGTAAACCTTCATAGAGAAGCACACTCAACTATTGCCTCTTGGAAAGTTACTATTTCCCAGGATTTATGCTTTGTGGTTTTGTCTGTCAGATTATGTTGCTCTCACAAATAAACTTTTATAGCAATTTTCGTGACAGGCGATCTTGTCTTTCACCGAGCATTTAATACCTGGGAAGTATAAAGTGCTGTGCCAGGGATCTGATGATTAATAATGTTATGTCCTCATTCAACGCAGAGCAGGAAAAAACATTTGCAGGCAGATAATTACAAACAAGGTGGCAGATGTCTCTACGGAAGTGTACAGTATAATTCATTAAAGAAGGAAGTAAATTCAGTCCTGGTTGTATTCCAGTGTTTTAAATATAGATGAAGGAGTGAAGATTTGTGTTCAATCAGAAAACATACATTTCTCTCAATGAGTAACATCAAAAGCACTTCCATTAGTTCCAAAACTGTACCGGTTAAAGCAACACCTTTGAGCAACCTGGAGAATTAAGTCAAAGGAGCAAAATGAATGAAAGTCTCCATGAATGTCTGGCCACTTAGCTGGATTCTTCAGAGATACTCCTGGTCAAAGGCAGTGTTTTTTTCTATGCAAGCATTTTTCTTGATGACTGGAGGAAAGAGTTCCAGAACTAGGGCTTGAGAGAAAGAGACAAAGACAAAGACAGAATGAAATGAAACAGCTGTGTGCTTTCCCATAGAGCATTGCTCAAATCTTGCTTGATTTTCCCTGAACCCCAATCAGCAAATTTCCCGTTAGAAGGAACTTCAAGATGTCTGCTGATTTGCAAAATAGTGCATGAGTGATGCATGCTTTCCTTGCATAAATGTTTTGTGTGTACATATGGCACACACTATTTTGGAAATGTACCCCTCTGTGTTCATTAAGTCACTGCTCACTCTGTTCTCTGATAATCATTTATAGTTCTTCATTACAGTTGATTATTAGCAAAGTAATGAATCAGCAGTTTTATGACCCTACCTTTAACAGTTTAGTCTTAGACATTTCAGAACCACAGAAGAGAAGAATATAAAGCAAACAGACTGCCCAGCTAGGTCTCATTCTGAGTTAAATGTTTACTACAATTCTCTTATCAGTTCCGATTAAAAATGGTGTCATTGGGATCCTTTGACAAATGTTTCAATTATACTCTCAAAACTATAAGCTTAATTTTTGAAATAATGCTAAATTTACAATAAGTCAGATCTGGATGACATAAATCTACTTGCACATTTTCTATAGTTTAATGTAGATAGGTATTTTAGTGTAAGAATTGAGATATCCACAGTAAATAAGTGTAGCTTTGGGTTGGAAAAGGCAAAGAAGAAATAAAATGTAGAAGAAAGTGTGAGAAGACCTGCATTGCTTCACTGAAGTTCCCATGTTTGTTCTTTGCAAATGAGCCAAGATCTCAGGGGCCTCCTTCATTTGAAGTCTTCTATTTCAAATTGCAATTACTCCTCCAGCTTAGAGTTCAAGGAACAAGAACATTTGTTTAGTTTGAGAATTCCTGGGTCATTAGATAAGGATTTTAAGCAGAAAACTTAAGAATTATTAAATCGAGCAAAGCAATTCCTTTGGAGAGCCACTGAATATGGGTTTCATGTCTTCTGACTCATAAGTAAAATAATCTTTAGGCCTCACTAGTGCTACAGGAATGAAGGAGACTCCGCCTCTAATCGGGTAGTTGAAATGGAAATGTGTCATCTACCTGCACATGCTTAGCCATGACCTCTGAGTCACCATGAATCCATTACTGTGAATTATTTTACTACATGAGGAAGCATGCCTCAGAAAAAAACAAATTATTTCAGAAATGAAGCTTTTAAGTATCATTATTTGAAATTATCTCAAATTTTACTCATTAAAACATCTTGGATATATAATATTTTAGGGGATTTATATAAAGGGAATATTTTTTAATCTTCTTGGGAAAATAAGAGATATGATCCTGTAGGTTTTGTGTAAATTTTAATATAAATTTAAAAGGAGGCTACAGTAAACCAAAATGGCTACATACCTCTGGCCTTGTAGTGCTCTTTAGTATTTATTAAATATGTTTCTAGCAGCTACTCTAAAATACATGGATCTCAATTTCAGAATACTCAAGTATTATTGATTCTTAGACTTTAATAGTTAATTAGGTTGGAGACATAAGTATAAAGACTTGCATTTGATACTATCCACTTAAAAAGCTAGATATCATATATGCTAGGTAGCATGTATTTATAATCCCAGCAATGGAGCAGCAGAATCAGGAGGGGCCCTGGGGCTCTTGAGACAGCACCTTAAGCTCCATATATAAGTGAGCTTCATATCGCAGTGAAAGACCTCCTCTAAACTCAAGGTTGTTGTTAAGGAATAGTGCCTGAGGCTGACAACTTGCCTTCACATGCATGTGCTCTCACATACACCCCATCTCAGAGAAAGCTGACCTAACAGTGACCAATATTTTGTAATGCTTAGTTTATCTCAGCCTACATCTCTATATCCATTATCCTTACCACTACTATCATCCTCATGGGTGGCAGCACCTCATGATGTTCTTCACATCTAAAGAATCCAATCTTGATAAGGATCAAGGGAGTGAATGCCCTTCTGGTTAAAATTTTCATAGGAATAAACCTAGCCATGATGAATCTTTTACAAGTCCCTGGGTTCTCCTGCCACAGTTCCTGTAATCTTAGCCCTAGTTCTTCCTCACACTGCTGTCCTGAACTCTTAAATAAGTTTTCACCATAGAGAATAATCAATATTTGGTATTGTATACCATAGATTAGGCTGTGCTTTGGTTGTCTTTTGATCCCAACAACAACAACAACAACAACAACAACACACACACACACACACACACACACACAAACACACATGCACATGTGAATTACAGTGGCAAATCAATTCTGAGACTCATGATACAATTTATCTCTTTGTAACTTTTTGACTTTTTATTTCACTGTTCTTTAAAGTGAAAGCTCAGGATCAGAATTACATACTCTTCTCCTGATCATCTGCAGGGAAATTGAGCTGTATCAGAGTGTCATGTCGCAGATACTCAGAGTCTAGCACTCATAGGGAGACACAGCTGACAACTAAACAAAGAAGCCCATGGTTGACAGCCACAAAATAACCCAAAAGCAAGTGGCATGAACAGGAAGACATTTCGTTGTATGAAAAGTTGCTATGAAGATGTTGTATTGGGACAAAATATTGGTGGTCCTAAAATCTAGTTTTTCTTCATAAATATTAATTGTACTAAAAAGACTATGTAACCCATGCCTTTCTTTACAAAAATATTATTATGCTGTTAAAAAATAATGCAGCAAAAGATTTTTTTGTCTGAAAAATAACTTGTATTTATAATATCAATCATTCTGCCAAAAGCAATTATGTCTGTTTAGAATAAATTGATATTTATTCATGCATAAATGAATGTTAACACATCTCTCACAAATCTACTTATGGAAAAAGCAGACTCTGGGGCTAGGAGACAGATTTAATACAAATGACTGAGTGTTCCATTTACTCAACAAACAGATATAGTAGAAAAGCTTTAGTGATCCTGACTCTGCCAATTTTAATTAGCTGATATTTGAGAAGAAAGCCTCCTCTCCACTAACCACAATGGACAACAAAGCTGTTATGTGTTATCTTTCTGTCTCGCTATGGCTTATAATATATTAGCCTAAGTAAATGAAAGCTGGGAGGATGAGAAAGCACTTATTTTGCATTATTATTACTTCAGTATGAATATACTGATTCTGAATATTACATATTCTGATTCTGTATATTAGAAAGATTTTGATGGTGTGAAATCCCACAATCACTTATATTGATTGTATAGCCACCAAGTACAAGAAACAAGTTGAAACAGCACAACCCAAAGAGAGCAAATTCAGATGTTGATCAGTCCAAGAAACAGAACAAGGAATAAGGTTATAGAGTTAATGAAGTCGATGTGTACAGAGCAAAATAGGATTTGCGGAAGAGCCATGGGGGAGGCATGTCTGAGAGGCTTCCTCTACCAAGGTACCACTTGAGCAAAGATGTCTGGGGGATGTGTTAAAAGCATAGAAAAGTGAGTTCTAAGCCCTGAGCATACTCTTGCTTTCCTTGAGGTCTGAGAAGGAATCCTTAGTGCCTAGAGTAAGTGAAAGAGGGAATGACAGGAAGCAAAGAAAGAGATGCTAAGAACATTTGATTCAGGAGGAAGGCAAGCAACTAAGGGACTGCCAATCCCTTTATTCCATGTTAGAAATAAGTATTCTCAATTAAGAAAGCTCAGATGAAAGGACAAGCCAATGCTGTAACTCTCAGAATACTTGTTCACCTAAGTTAGGATAGCAGAGCATAGGTAAAGTTTAGCTTTGATAACTCTGATCAGCAGAATGTAGAGTGCTGAAATATAATCATCTGGGCAGCTCCAGTACTGAAAGCAACACCGTTTTGTAAAAATTTGGAGTGCAAGGTGCATGCTGAAAGAGGAAACAGATGTACCTACGCAGCTGAAGAACTTTCCTACAAAATACATTTATTTCTGCTCTCATTATTTTTCTTTCAAACACTTAAGTTCATTAAAAACAATATGAAGAGATAGTGAGTCCTACAATTGTGTAGTGATTGATTGATTGATTGATTGATTGACTGATTTTGCTGTGTGGGTGTATCTCATCCAACATCGCAGTGTCTGTGGTATCTTGAAGACAGCCAAAGCACGAACAGTTAGATAATGGAGATTGACAAAACACAAACTAGAATTTTTGAGTATTCAGTTTTTGCCTTTTGTGACAGCCTAATGGACACACACTTGAAGCTGCAAGTACTATTGCTTATAATTTACACACATTTTCCTGAAAATGATATTTTCTTGTTTTTGTTTTTTTTTTGTTTTTGTTAATAACTTGCTTTTACTAGAAAAACAAATGTATTCAACATTCAACATGACTTCATTTATAAACCTGTCATGCTGGTCTTTTGCATTTTTACTGTGTGGTGTTGGTATACTCAGTTTCCCCCACAATTTAGATTATAGAATATCTTAATCTTCAACAAGCAGTCCTGGTTCATGGTTTTGTATACTGTGATAGTAACGAGATATTATTAGGATTAGTATGTTCTTATTTTGATATATTGGAGAACTCAATTGAGTGCAATGGAATGCTTTATTTTTGCTGGAGTTTAAATCCATGGTTCTGTCTGCATAGGCTGTGCAAGCATTCTACCAATGGACTCCACTTCTCTCTTTGGTAGTTTTTGAGATAGGTTCTCTCTCCTGTGACCCAAGCCGATCTTGAACTTATGACCACCCCTGCTTCTACTACTTGAGTGATGAGATCATAGGCAAGTGCCAGTAAAAGAGGCAGAGAAGCTGGATGATAGAAAACATTTAAGTTTCAACCCTGACATATGCAAACTGCCACAAGACACTGACTAGAACTTTTCCTTAGTTTTATGAAAATACATCTCTGGTTAAAGAAGTAACTTAAAGATTAAACCATGCAGTGTTTCTAAGTATCTCAAATTCTGCCTCTGAAGTCTTGCTGCTTTTAATGCCGCTTGAGAACTCAATCTTTCAAAGGTTAATCCAAGATTACATTTGTGATTTCTATATGACTTCAGGAAGAATATCAAAGAGAGTTGACAGAGTTCTACTGGAATGTCCATATTGCAAGAAATAAATCATCCCTGGTTTCTGTATGGTAAGATTTTTTTTCACACACCAATCTGTAAAGTAAACAACTTTGTTAAAAAAATCTGTGAGTTAGTTTTATTCTAAAGGAAAAATAAATTGTACAAACCACATACATCTTATGTTATAGTGTTTTGTGGCTATGTCTAAAGGTAAAAAAAACAAACAAAAAACAAAAACAATAAACAATAAAATTAAGTGGCTATAAAGTCCTTAAAGCCCACACCCAGGAGTTCTGTTAAACTCTCCTGATTTCTGCCATGGAGCCAAATGTAGAAGCTGATACCCCAAAGAGCTATCAGCTGCAAAAGGCAGCTGTCATTTACACGTGCTTGATTCCTTATTGGATAACACAGTTTCCAGAAAAGACTTTTATAGATATTCCCCCCTCAACATTATCCCTTGCTATATAACCCTTACACTATCAACCAGAAAGATTCTTCATGGCTCCAAGCAAAGATGCAGGACCAAGGGCAGAGGTCTTCCAAACAACTGCAAGAGCGTTTGTTGGCATTCAGGTACATGACTCCAGTGGCTATGCTTTCCCAAGGAGTTTGTTTAGGCATGAAATCTGTTGTTATGCCCAAGTCACAGGGACCCCAAAGATCACCAAGGCGCCAATTCCATTGCGAGCACATAAGGGTCTAGTTAAGAGCTTGTGAGCAAGGGCTCTCACCTTAGTGGTGGAAGCAGGTCAGAAGTGAGAGCCTTGAGACTAAGGTATTTATTGCGGTTAAAGCAATTTTGTAGAATTTTGATATGGAAAATTCAGGAAGTTAATTTTTTATCATTTTTATTAGATATTTTCTTTATTTACATGTCATATGATCTCTCCTTTCCCAGTTCTCCCTCAAAAAAAAAAAAACCAGACCAAAAAAACCCCCCAAAAACAACAAGAACAAACCCCTGTTGCCTCCCCCTCCCCCTGCTTGCTACCCAACCCTCTCCCACTTATTGGCCCTGGTATTCCCCTACACTGGGGCACAGAACCTTCACAGGGCCAAGGGCCTCTCCTCCCATTGATGATTGACTTTGCAATCCTCTACTATACACATGCTGCCAGAACAATCAGTCCCACCATGTAGAGCCCTTGTTTGGTGGTTTAGTCCCTGGGAGCTCTGAGGGTACTAGTTAGTTCATATTGTTGCTCGTCCTAAGGGGCTGCAAAACCTTCAGCTCCTTTGGTCCTTTCTCTAACTCCTTCATTGGGGACCTTGTACTCAGTTCAATTGATGGCTGTGAACCTCTACATCTGTAATAGTCAGGTACTATCAGAGCCTCTCAGGAGACAGCTATATTAGGCTGGCTTGTTCTTCCTTCAGTCTCTGCTCCATAGTTAGTCTCTGCAACTCCTTCTGTGGGTATTTTGTTCCCCCTTTTAAGAAGGAATGAAATGTCCACATTTTGGTCTTCCTTCTTCTTGAGTTTCTTGTGGTTTGTGGGTTGTTCTTCCTGTATTCTGAATTTCTGGGCTAATAACCTCTTATCAGAGAATGCATACCATGTGTGTTCTTGTGTGATTGTGTTACCTCACTCAGGATGATATTCTCCAGATCCATCCATTTCCCTTGGAATTTCATAAATTCATTGTTTTTAATGCCTGTGTAGTACTCCATTGTGTAGATGTAGATGTACCACATTTTCTGTATCCATTCCTCTGTTGAGGGACATCTGGGTTGTTTCTAGTTTCTGGATATTATAAATAAGGCTGCTATGAACATGATGGAGCATGTGTCCTTATTACATGTTGGAGCATCTTCTGTGTATATGAGTAAGTTAATATTTTTAAAACTGAATTTCTGGCATAATCTTGAGAACCAAAGAAGGGAGCAAAACCACCTGACAAACAGGATGGCTAGGTTATTTATTTTCTGCAGGATGTCTTAGGTTATCTAATATGTAGCTTGACCTAGCTGTTGTAGCTTGATTGGTTGTTACTAGGGGAGAGGTTTCCATAGGATGGTTTCTCAAGTGGACTTTGTAGTTTTTTTCCTGGAATTGGGGTTTAGCTCCTTTGCACAAAATGGAGTTTCTTCTCTAAAATGGAGTTGGTTGGGCTCCTTACCTGTCTAGCCAGCCATTATTAATGTTATTAATTAAGCTGTTAATAATGTTACAAGGAAACTTTCTGATACCGCAGTTGATTGCATATTCTGTTATGTTCTGTGCTTTGGTGGTCTTGGAAAACAATAAGCAATCTACTTTGTATAGTTAATCACAATAAGCTTGGACCAGAACCAACTTCCTGACATTTCCTGTACCTATGTATGATAAGCAGCCTTCTAATTCACTCCAACATAAAAGAGGCACCTGTACTAATATAAGATGCCATTGGAATAAGACTTCCATTTTGAGAATGAGACAAGTAAAGTTTTAAGTTCCCAAAACTTCCCTGGGAATTAACACCCTGCCTGGCAGAAAGAGACATGTATGTGGGTAATTGACATCCTGGTTGCCAAGTTAAGACATGAATGCTAGGCAAGGCAAGTGCCCTGCCACAGTTGAATATCTCAACAAATGGAAACAGGATAAATGTACAACAAAAACATGTTCCTAAGCAAGTCCCCTATCCCTAAATCCTAATTGGGATAACTTGGCACAGATGTTTGTGGGTTTCAGATTTAAAAGGTCTGTAGAATTCTGGCTAGGGTCACAGTTCAGCTTCCAAGTCTGGACTGTGCTCTTGATTGAGCAGTCTTGAGGTATGCAGTCAATAAACAAGCTCTGTTAGACTGAGATTGGTGCCTGATTGATTTGTACAGTTATTCCCAGATCCCAGCTGTTTATATCCAGATGTCTTTGCTTCTTACTCCTGAATTTTTCACGTAGATATTATGTAATTAGACTATTTACCTAAAGCCAAACTTAAATTGCATATTGGGTGAGTGTGATACAGACAGACAGGGCCTTCCGATTCCTGGGACTTAGCCTTGTGGCTTTATTTCAGAAGCCAGTTTAATTGCCAGGAGAATGAAAATACTCAAGTTTCCTCATTCTCATACATTGCTAAAATTGACAAGGTCCTGTCAGTAAATCCTACTCAAAATTCCTATCCCCCTGGCCAGCAATGTCTTCTGAAGTGTCTGTTGAAGCAAAAGTAAAATGTCTCTGTATTCCCTACAAACAAAGCCCCTGACAAAAGTCAAAATCCACAAGCCTGTCAATGAGTCCAATCTGACCTATGAGCATTGCGTAAAAGTTAAAGCTTTATACTTCATCCACAGAGAAATCATAAAGCCGTTGCCACCTTGCTGGCTGTGACAATTTGCGTAAATGCTTTCATACAATGTGACCTCAGTTAAAAGTGTGGACATTTGCATGATAAAGAATATTAAGCCTCTACACAGCACACTGCCTGGCAGTGTACATGGGCTAAATCAACAGACAATAATGCCCATTCTCATTTTACTATCTAACCTCAACTGATGAGATCCTGGTAGCAAGTTAGTATTTTAAAAACTGAGTAGCAACCCAGGGATGTGCTTTAAACTGCTGTGGCCATGAGCTGCAGGTTCTAGAGGTACAAACAAATCCTGCTACTTTGTTAGAGAATATCTTTAATTTTGTAGAGACTGAAAGATACTTATTCATTGATTGAAAGGATAATGAAATAAACTGAATCCCTTCAGAAGTTGAAAGGTTTGTTTCACAGCATTTAAAATTGTGTTTTACAAACAGACCTGATTCTCTGTGTCTGAATTAAATGATAGTTTCTGCTTTGATCCTCCCACAGCTCCCATGCTGGAACCACGCTGTGCCAAGAAAGGCTAATTGGCTGTTTTAGCTTATTAGGGCC
>JADRCD010202697.1:0-32400 GCA_019843815.1 Montemys delectorum | reverse complement strand
CTCTCTCTCTCTCTCTCTCTCTCTCTCTCTCTCTCTCTCTCTCTCTCCTTAAATTTTGCTTATTCTCTTTTATTTAAGAATCAATGTTCAGAAATTTCACCCTGTCAGTGTGCACTACATAATTTGTAAGCTACTTAAAAATGCATTTGTGTGTCTTAGGCTTTCTGATTCTTTTTCATAAATTAAAAGCTACACGCTATACATTTTAAAAGCACAATTTAGGCATGAAAATCAAAGTTCTTATGGACTCCATCTGATAAATAAGGACGGGGGATGATTTGTTCAGTGAGTTTAGCTGACTGGGGATAAATATATTTTATCTCTAAGAAAATATATCATATAGGAGAAAAAAGTGCATATGTAAATGAATTTTTAAATATTCTAAGTCAGGGGGAAGATCAATATAATTCAACAAGAATATATTACAGCCTTCTATATAATCAGCTCTTCGTAGGAAAGAGAAATAAAAGAAGCAGAAAATGAGATTTCTGCCCTTGAGGAGCTTACAATCCTATTAGAGAAAGGATTTTAATTCTCTCTACGGGGTATTAAACAGGTGTATTGAACCACGGAGAAAGGCTGTGCAATATGCATACATGTCTACCTACCCTGAGAGAACTACAGGACACTGTGCCATGTGTCATCTAATCCATGACAGTCTGATAGAGAGAGGGGGCCTGTCACTCCACAATGACAGGAAAACGCTTCGGCCGTGTTGGGGAAATCTAAATGAGTGTTTACCCTACTGCTAGGTTCAGGATTGTAGACATTGTCGTGCTGAGCTTTGACTGAGAGCAAAACAGCTCTAGTGAGCTTACCACCTTGATGTTTACCCAGCTAAGCAGCCTTAAGCACAGCAGATGAAGGAAAGATACAGACCTCTGGAGGACGGAGACTGCGGTCTCAGCTTCCTCATCCTGCGGTGGACAGTTTTTGAATGACCTGGTTCATAAATGTGCACCACCTGTCGTGTGGGTTTCCGCTAAGAACTTTGGACCAGGTGATCTTGGTTTCCAAATCGTGCTCGCCTACCCCAAGTCGGCACAGACAGCGGAGTATGGCTGTCCCAGGTGCCCCTTAGACAGCTAGTTGGCAGCGCTCTTAGAAGGGCCCTGGCTGAGATAAGGACACTTAATTCACAGCTGGCCAGAGAACTCCCCCGTTAGCCCAACTACTCAAAACAATTCAGACTTAAGCTCTGTGATCAACATGCTTGGGCATGTTTTCTGGCTTGTCGCACTCATCATCAGCCATAGTGCCCTTCAGAAAGTAAGTGGTCAGTAGATTTTGCTTCAGTGAAGGAGAGGGTAGCTACAGCCAGAGACAGGAGAATAAAGGTTATAGATAACAACTGTCACTATGCTTCCTAAATCAGAGAAATAGCTCCAACGGAGGAATCAAATGTCGCGCCCCATGTGTCAGAATTGGCTTCTCCGATGTACACAAATATATGTTCACCTACTCTGTGCAGTCATTGTTCAAAGATGCAGATAGTGATGGGGAAAGGTGTGAGAACCTTTGCCCCTGCCCCTGTGGGGCTTAAAATAACCCATCCATTTCATGATTCTGTAGCAAGTGGCTACCCTGAGCAGGTCGTTTTAAATTCCTAAAAGATGGAACTTGAACCCTAGGCTCCACAGAGCATGCTGTGTTGGAAACCTCCTTAAAGCCGTGGTTCTCAACCTTCCTAAGGCTGCGACGACACTTCAATGCAGCATTTAATGTTGTGGTGGCCCCAACTATAAAACTGGTTTTGTTGCCGCTTCATAACTGCGATTTTGCTACTGTTACGAATCATGATGTAAATATCTGATGTGGGACCATGAAAAGCAGCCTGGTGCCTGGTTGAGCGAAGACTAGAAACCCCAGTGACCCTAAAGGGACAGAAGGTATTTCGCCCCGCTCCTGGACACCAGGCTCTTGGCACAAGGTCACAGCCATCCATAGATTTTTGACCATCAGTCATATAAGGGCAATGCCCCAAGCCCCTTCACAGGTAGAGGACTTGACTTGTGGCCGTGTAGCCTCAAGACAGATCTCCATTTTAATGAAGTACCTAAAGGCCCGAAGGACTTAGCCAATAAATTCTCCTTCCCAGACACTCCTCCCTCTAAAAGGTATTTGACCTCAGGCCCACCCTGAGAAGTGGGGTACTGTTTTACTGATCCCCTTTCCACCATGACAATAAATGCCTTAAAACCATGGACTGCCTCTTTTCATTGGGATCTGCCATGAGACGCCATGGAGAAGGCCTTTGCCTATAGAGCCACAGTCTAATCTCCTGTAGACGGACGGCCTCTCTGAGCTCCTAGCCATGGTGCAACCAAGTCAAGCCAAACCCAAGCCGGCTGCCCACCACAAGCCAAGGACTCCTCCCCTCGGGATTCAGCCACACCTCTCTCCTCTTTTCCTTCTCAGCCCCAGGCTAGATCCAGCCTACAGGCCCCCACTCCATTCTTCCACGGCTCCCAGAGTCACCTGGGTACCAAAGAGCTTGAGAATCAGGTGGCCCAGCCTACTTCCGGGCCCAGAATTCCCGAGCCAGCTCCGGTGGTCTCCGGGACCTCAGACTGTGCTTCCCCACCCCTGGAGCAGTGTCTTGTGGCTTCCCTACAACCTGACACCTGCCTGGTGATGGCGTCGGGTAAGCGCAGTCAAATTCTAACCCCCCGACACCCCCCCACACCCCTGCATCCTGCCTCCCCGAGGAGCCTGAGCCCTGTGACAGAGCAGACAAGAGACCCCACTAACCCTACAATCTGATATGCAGGATCTCTGATATGTGACTCCTGTAAAAGGGTCATTTGACCCTTAAGTAGTCATGATGCAGAGGTTGAGAGCCACTGCTTTAGAGAATTGCCCGTAGCTAATCAAGGTGGAAATAAAGGGATTGTCTCAGGAAAGACATGAGTCAAGTGTTAGGACAGGTGGAAAAGAGGAATAGCCCAGGACAGTAAGAGTTGAAAAAGGTTGTATCTGAGACAGACGTATATCTCATGGTAGAATGCCTGCCTAGTGTAAGGTGAATCTCCCCATACACAAGCAAAGAAATCAAAAGGAGAGGATGGAAGAGGAAAGGGAAGGAAAGGAAGAGGAGGAAGAGGAAGAGAAGGAGCATGAAGAGGAAAAGCAAGAGGTGAAGAAAGAGGATACAGAGGAAGAGGAGGGGGAAGAGAGGGAAGGAAGAGGAGGAAGAGGAAGAGGAAAAGCAGGATGTGAAGAAGGAGGATACAGAGGAAGAGGAGGGGAAGAGAGGGAAGGAAGAGGAGGAAGAGGAAGAGGAAAAGCAGGATGTGAAGAAGGAGGATACAGAGGAAGAGAAGGGGGAAGAGAGGGAAGGAAGAGGAGGAAGTAACTTTAGCAAAAGGATCATTGTCCTTTAGGCTCCTAAGCCTACACTAGCTGCATTAATTATAAGCATCTGTAAGATTTTTAATCACAAGAAAAACCTTAATAACAGTGAGAAATCAATATTCTTTTTTTAAAAAAAGTCTAAATAAGCTTGTTTTGGTATAAGCTTCTGAACACAGCCATGTTTATTTCACTTAACTACTAGTCTCAATGCCTGGACAGGATGCTGATTTCTGAATGCTTTGTAGACATCTGAGACTATCTGCCATGCAGTGCATAGGCCAGAGCATGTACTCCCTTGACAGACAGCACTGTCATGCAAGAAGGCTCAGACGGGTTGAGTAATTTGTTCAAAGTCACACAGCTAGCAAATGAAGGAGTTGAGATTCAAACTAAGGCAGGCTAACTCCTACACTTATATTTTAAGCCCGGTTTCCAGCTACACTACCGGTCTACGACCAGGATGAAAAACAGTTCATTCAAGGTGGTCAGTGACTGTGGCTGCCCCCACCTTACCAGGAAGCATAAATGTGCACAGCCCTTAAGAAAGAAGGAAAATGTCTTCTCTTACGGTATTTCGTCCTTGAAGAAACAATTTAGGCACGGGCTATTTTCAGAGGCTTGTCAAATTGAAAGGTTATCTGCAGATGTACTGTTACCTTGAAGAACTAGACACTGAACGAAGGTTCCGAGAGAAATCAACCCTGAACCCTGTCATTCTGACCTCAGGCTGGGCTTCAGTGGGTCTCACCTGAGAAAGTAAGCTGCTTGGCTTACATTTTAAGAAAGAGAAGAAGGGGCAACAGGGACTTTCCACGGGATCTGGACTCACTCGGAAATCAAGTCTGAGTCCAGCCAAAGGCTGTCTGCTGTCTACTTTAGACAATGACGCCACTCCAAAGGTCAGCAGGAGCCTCTGGGTGACTCTAAGGCCTCTGCTAGTCTGGAAGAATGAGCCAGCCCTCTACCGGGAGACCGCTGGGCTTGGTGAACAGAGTCTGGCATCTCTATGGGATTTTCCATGAAGGAAAAAACTCTGTAGACATTATTGCCCATGCTAGGGATAGGACACTGAGCACTTTGTTCTCCTAGTCTGATTAAAATCACAATGTGACAAATAAAATTACTGATACTGCCCCAATTATTGCAATGAATGAACACCTATAGCCCCAGAAGAATTCTTTACCATTTTAATGATGGACCACCTCAAAAGTCTCAATTAATTTCAGCGAATGATTCTCGGCTCCTTTCCCTCTCCTGAGAGTGAGTATGGGTGTTTGGACCATCAGGATACTCAGTGAGACCGTCACATAGGCTGATCCCAACACTGAACAAGTGCCCCAGGAGGCACTAAATGTTAACACTGTCACCACAAGTGACCACTGATGAGGAGCCCTGAGAAGAGAACCTGGCTCACCCTTAGAAAAGGCAGAACTACTGCTACCTTATTTTCTTCATCTGGTTTTTGTTTAATTGATGAAACACTGCACAACTGTGGAGAACATATCATTTCTGTAAACATGACTTCACATGGCTGGCTGTGGTTGCCATGACAACACCACAGAGTACACTTTCATCAAACTAAGGCCTGCCTGCATCCACTAACCACTCTTCTCCCCTTCACTGCCTGTGGCTCTCAGGTCCTTGAAAAGTAAACAATTGAGCTTACAAGTATGATTGATTTGTACATTATGCTAAACAATTAAGATGTCTTATCAGCTTGTACAATCCCTGTACATTCTGAGGCTTTTTCCCACTCGATCGGGATCAGAAGATGGAGTAACAAGCAGGAGGGTGACAGTTGGTTCAGGCTATTTCCACTGTGAGCTGTCCCTCTACTGTGAATGGGTTTATTTTCTGCTCTGAATGCTCCTATCTCCAACTGCTTTACATTTTATGTTGGCTGCAGAGTCTGCTGGTATGGACTGCAGGAAGCAAAATTAAACCCAGGATTGCCTGTGTTGAGCCAGCCAGACACTCTGCTCTAGCTTATTCCTCCTCTGCAGGATGATCGGAGACCGCATCCTTCATCTTATCCTACATATTCTTCTTCATTTATTCCTGTAAGACATTGGGTAAAACTTTACGATCTTTTACAAACCTAGGAACACACGCTTCCATTCATACCAAAGATGAGGGTGTTCTGTTGGGGGGAGTGGCCTGAGGAGGAGCATCTATTCTGTCTGGGGTTGTCCCTCACATCATCAGCCACAACACCCTTCAGAAAATAAGTGGTCAGTAGATTTTGGTTAAAAAATTCAGGTGGCCAACACTGAGAAACGTTCCAGAGAGACCCCTTTCAAACTCCACATAGAAAGAGCTTCTCTGGAGTTTTCCAGGCTCTGTCAGTGATCCTCAAGGATTCAGAGTGACACATTATTTAATTTGATGTGTTGTATTTGAACAGTTAGTGTCCCCTGAGGGGTTGCACTGTTTGGTTCAAGCCAAGCTCAGCATTGTTTTGTTTTTATCTATTGTTCCCTTGATCATTAAGTATTAGTTCATACATCTAGAAAGAGACATAAGACAATTTTAGGCTTGTTTGTTTCAAACTCTTCTGCAAAAGCCATCCCTGGTGTGAGGTTGAATCCGGCAAGGTTTACTATCTTAAACACCTTCCTTGCTGCTTCCGTCGTTTGAGGTTGCTCCTACAAGTGGTGCCAAGGTCTTGGTTCCCAGTTTTCCAGTGAACGCCTGAAATACCCTCCCGTCGCATTTCGCCTTCAAATGCATTCCATGAGAGTTGCTGACATTCTCTCTGAAGAACACAGCGATCCCCACACCACTCTTCCCTGAAAATCTTCAAGGTTTTGCCATTTGTCTCATGCCTCCCCTCACCACTTCCTCATGCCTTTCTCCTCGTTTCTCTTCCCTAAACCAGACGGCACTGATGGCTTGCCCGTGCACCCGCCATCTGCACCAGGGTTTGTTCTGTACCCCAACCTAGGAGAAGCTTCTCTGTCTACACTCCCTTTGTCCTCCTCATCAGAGTAAGCGGGTCCCTCCTTAACACTAACAGGCCTCTCAGCTGCATTAATGTGTGTATTGATTATTCCACTTTATTCATTGTGATATAATTATCCTTGTGCATGTTTGCCTCCCCATTAGACTCTAATAATAGGAAATGGCTTATTCATCTTAGAATTCCATCTTTGTAGGCTTAATGAATTCATGAAGTATGCAAATGAGTGCACCAGAATCATGTACTGAGAGTCCTTCCTGTATACATAAGCCTCTTCCTGGGCCCCGCTTCTTCGTAACACCTTCATGATCCTGTACAGCACAGGGGTCCAGAGAGAAAAGCACACTGCTCGTGAGCCTGTGGCTAAATAGAAAAGCAGAGACTCTGCTGGAACAGTTGTGGTCAGGGGTGCTCATCATCCCTGTTAAATGCAAGCCTGAGATGCGGGCTGGGTAAGACCCTCTTCCCATCACCGAACCCGGAGCACCAGTGGCTGGAATTTCAAAACTAGAAAGTCCTATGTTATTCTCTCTGCTGGAAATTTTTCAATTGTTTCCTACGTCTAGAAGAGAGAGTCCAAGTTCATCTGCCTGGAATCAAGGATGGATCCCATTTTGTCCTGACTGTAATTTTCTGGACCTTTCTCACAACTGCTCAGCACAACCTTACCTCTCCTCAGTGTCTAAATTCGTGTTTTTTTCCCCTTCAATGTTCTTACATGTAATAGGCCACTGGCACAAAACTAAAACTAAAACAAAGACCTAGACCCATTTTCTTTTCTTTATCATCCCTTAAACAACACTAGCCTGTTTTCATGCCCCCGTGCAAAATCCTTCCTTAGAGTCAGAGGCAATCACTTTTCCCTTTAATATTCTATAGCATTGATGATTTGTGATAAGCTAGCTCTTTGCAGCTTATATTTGCATGGCTCTCTATCAGTGCAAAATACCGTACACTTGGGTGCTGTTTTCAAGTATAGATGTCACCCAATAGTCAGATGGGAAGTCGCCCAAGGTCAACATCATGTCCTCATATTTCTGCATGCTGCCATGACTCCAAACCTTCCTGTGAAACAACAAACAGTTGTTTGGGATAGTCGATTTGATAGTTAACCTTGATCGTCAACTTGATGGGACTTATAATCACTGTGGAAAAGTATCTCTGAGCATGCTTTTGAAAGAGTTTCTAGATTTGATTTACCGAAGCAAAAAAGACCCATGGGGGCAACGTCATGCTGGGGGGCACTGATGTTCTGTGATGTTCTGGACTGAATGGAAAAGAGAAAAGCAAGCAGGGCACCAGTGCCCATCGACACTGCACCCCGCACGCTGTCTCTCTCCTCTCTCACACTGCACCCTGCACTCCTGCCATGGCACCACCCCAGCCATGGCGGACTGCATCTCTGAACTGTGAGCCACGATGAGCCCTCCCTTCCTCAAGTTACTTTGTAAGGTTTTTTTTTGTTTTGTTTTGTTTTTTTTCCCAGAATTGAGAAGAGTAACTGGAACAGTTGGACTCCAAACAGAAAAACATAAAATAAGCCCTTCATGCATAACCTGGAATTATTTCTATTCAACCAGGCCTCTTCAAGAAGACAATTTTCTTTTCTGTTTTTCAGTGAATATGAATTATACAGAGCTGGTAGTGTTGGAGCATGCCTTTAGTCCCAGCACTCGGGAAGCAGAGGTAGATGAAACTCTCTGAGACAGAGGGAATTCCTGGATAGCCAGGGCCACACACACACACACACACACACACACACACACACACACACGCACGCAAAGTGTCTTTAAAAACAAAACAACAACAACAAAAGAACAAAAGAATTATATGATAGAGTGGGTCCGTTGTAAGCTTTGTAGACACGCCTATCGTATCTACTCTATGCCCCCTTCCATACTCGCTCTCCTGCATCCCTGAACCCTCTCTTCCCTGGTAGTATCCCGTCTATGTTCACTGTCATGAATGTTTTAATAGAAGTGATCATGTCCTCCTGACACAGCTGAGGAAGGAAAACTGATTTGATCAGATTAAGAAGCCCAGTGAGAAGAAAACACCCCTTCTGGCGAGGCGGGCAGGGACGGACGGTGACTGCTACCATCAGCGATGGTGTCACCACAGTGCTAGCTGTTTTTAAATAATAGATCAACAGTTATCCATTTGACAAAACCAAAAACCAAAAAACAAACAAACAAACAAACAAACAAACAAAAACCTTAGCCCCAGGGAAGCTAACTAGGGTTCATGGAGTCCTGTGAAAGATGCACTGGAAAAGTGGAAAAGCACAGCACGTCAAATGGCTTTCAGTCGCTACCGCACTAACGACTTTCGTGAAATGCGACCTCTTTCAACCAGTGTCCACATTCCTCACTTCACAGCTGGGTCCTACGCACCAGATGATCTGTGAAAGCACCCTAAGCACTCAGAGAACACTGGCTGCTGCTCCAACAACAGCTGGCCTCGCGGGACTGTCAACTGCGGCTGGGTTCTGGTTACCAACTGTGAGCACGGTCCAGCAGGGAGGCAACGTACATACGCACAGCAAACCTCTGATAGCCTGGAAGACAGTCACGCAGGAGCGAGCGTGGCCGGAACACCAGTCATGGTCGGAATCCAGAGGTTGGCAGGAACCTCGGTCGGAAGGTGGCAAGGGGGGGGCGGGGGGGCTGCCGAGATGGCTACATGGCTAAAGGCGCTTGCAGCCAAGCCCAGAGACTTGAGTTTGATCCCCAGAAACCACACAGCTTCCAAAAGTGGTCCTCTCTGACTGCCGCATATGCACCAGGGCACGAGTGTACATGGACAAACGCACAAGCATGTACACATGAATGAATAGATGTATGTATTCAATTAATGGATAAGTAGTCTTAGAGACAGTCTCCAGCTATTCCAGTAGGGACCTAGGTTGACTTGTTATCTAAAGACAAAGAAACTTTCTCTTTTAGATAACGCAAAACAGATTTCTTTTCCTCTAAGTCAACGAACACTGGGAATGTGGAAAGAGAAGCCTCTTCAGGCGAGTGGAAGCTCGGATTCGTTTACCGCTGGCCTCAGGACATGCCAGCGAGGCTGTGTTACCTTGGAGGCTCAGTGTCTTCTCCAGATGTGGTGACGGCTTTTCTCAGTCAGGTTCTCTGGATGCTGGCTTCCAATGTCTTCGGATGAGCTAGTTGGGAGCCCAGACAAATCTTCACTCCTCCTCTGTTGAAGGAGGAGCTGTGCCGCATCCCCAGGAACTAAGGAACTGTGGGGCCCTGGGATCTCACTTAACGTACTCTCCGTCAGTAAAGCCAATGCGGGGCTTTTAGAGGACTTCCTGCGTCATCCATATTAAGCTTGTTAAAAAGTGGGGGCCAGATCCTGCCTTGCCTTAGGAATGGCTTTGCTGGCTCCTTCTTGCCTCAGCCTGGTCTTTAAAAAAAAAAAAAAACCACCGTGAAAGAGGCATTCCAAATGTCATCATTGAAACCTCAGACCATGAAGACACACCCTACTGGGAACATGTGGTAGGGTGCCGCTTGGCTGATAGCATCTCTTCTCCCAGTGGAAAGGGGGCTGGAAATGCATAACTTCGTCAATGCCCATCAAGTGCCAATGTGGGCACGCCCACAACGTGTAAGGCCAGAGCCTCCTGTGAGCTGGTTTTGGAAGCAGGAGAAGGCCACTGCTCAACCTGAAGAAATGCACACAAGAAGTGCAGAGCTCCTCCCTAGTAATGCCCGAAATCCCACCTCTGAGGAGGTGAGACCAGAGTACCCTAAGGCCCAGCCGTTCCTGTCTACATAACAAGTGCAAGACAGCCTTGGCACCTGAAATCCTTTCACCTCCGAAAGAGAGAAAGGCACCAAGCACCTACATAGACATGATTTTTTTTTTTATTTAAAAATAACCAAGTGCCTCCTGCTTAGCTGCCTGTGTGAGGCACTCTGCTGGCAGGCTCCCACGGCTTAGATCCTAGAGCAGGACTGTCCAGTAAAGCCTCTAGTGACGAGAGATGCTCCGTACCACTCAATATGGGAGCCAGCAGCTACCGGCGACTGCCAGCTACCAAAGCTGTGCCTGTGAACCCAAGGAACTGAATGAAATTTTTAAATTTTCATCCATCTAAATATAATTAACCTCTTGGGGATAGTGACAACCATTTGGCGAGCCCAAGTCTAGAGAAAGAAGGCAACATCAAAAAAAAAAACATAAGTTACTATTAAGAATCCCAGCAAAAAAAAAAAATGGCCCACTAAGGCTCTGGTGGCAGAGCACTAGGGTAGGAGAGGGAGTGGAAGCTGCAAGCAAATGTGCTGAGAAGAAAAACAGAGACAGCTGAGAACTGTAGGTCACCCCCCAGGAGTTCAGATCTCACTGCATGTCGTTTGCATTTTACATTGTTAACAGAATGCAGCTGTAGCCAATTGCTATACGGAAAACATAAAGACGCTCGCTCTGGGTGTGTGTGTGTGTGTGTGTGTGTGTGTGTGTGTGTGTGCGTGTGTGTGCATGCATGTGTGTATCTATGTCTATTTCTATATCTGTGAGTGTCTATGTGCATGGATATGTGTGTGTGTGTCTATGTGCATGTGTGTCTGTTTGTGAGTCTGTGTGTTAGAGTGAACCTAGCAGTTTAACCTCTCCACTCAGAATAACAGCTCCTTCCTATTAGTATGGATTTATACTCAAAAGGAATATACATTTGGGCATCAATATTAATTCATCTAAAATTAATAACATATATGCATATGAATATGTAACATGTATCATCCTGAGAAGTTTTTTTTTTAAGCACAGGGAGGAAGAAACAAGTTCTTAAGTGTGTTAAAATGGATAGAATCTATAGTTAGCCAACACGCACACACCCTTCTGAGTTTCTGTACCCAAGAAAAAAAACGTGAAGTAGCTGCACACAGTCATCCTCAGACTGGCGGAGCCAATTTCCAGTTGTAACAGGAAGAGGAGGGATTTAAAAGAATTTAAAAGGTGACCATGAAACCAGCTAATGGTGAGGGAAAAGGGCTGCAGAGAAAGCAAACCAGAGGGTTAATTAATTAACCCAGCCATGCTAACAAATGTTAACAAATGGTTGTGGAGATATTTAGAGTTGCTCTCTCTTAAAGACGAGGGCCAGTTGGCTTGTGTTAGGCCTGGAGAAAGTTCTAAAGCCAGCAGATTCAAACTGCACAAGAAGCTATTTATGGCTGGGAAATTGTGGACTCGTGAGGAATTCAGAGCAGTGTCCTTCTGTGTAGGTCTTTAAAACAGAATAGATTCTCATCAGTCTCATTTGAAGGGTTTAAGTGTGATCCTGCCTAAAGGCAAGGTGATGAAGAAAATGACTTTTCAAGGTCCCAGCCAGTCAGCCCGGGGAGGCCACACTGAGGGCTGCAGGCTGCAGTTCTCCTTTGTTTACACATACCTTATTGTTTCACACCACCATGTGGCCACACTTGGTACAAAGGCTGGAAATTTTGAAACCAAACATAGGCCTTTGGATATGGAGATTGTATATTCGGCATGCTCTTAGAATTGCTTGGTCTGTTTGAAGATCTCTCTCTCTCTCTCTCTCTCTCTCTCTCTCTCTCTGCAAACTCGGCTAGCATGGATGTGCTTGTTCCCAGGAACATTCCTTGACCATAATTTAGAAAATGTAAGCTACTTTCTCTATTGTCAATAACAATGTCTAATTCTTTGATTGTGCTTACATCATCCAGTAGGAACAGGATTTGAGTCACAATAAGCTGAGTTGATGGCACAAATCCTTATGACTGTATCTGTACATGTGCTGGATTCCAGCCCTTTTACATTTAACAGATGCATAGAGTAAATACATGTGACTTCAGTGACAGTTCCATAAAATGAATTCAAACAGAATATCAAAGCAATAGTAGATTTGCTTGCAGGGAAGCAATAACGGTTGACACATGACTGGAGGCCTCACACTAAACATAATCTTAGATACACCACATCAGGCCAGTGTGCCTCCTGGCACCTTCCTCTTTCATTTATGTGATAAACACGTCAGCATCCATTAGCATGTATTAAGCTCCCCTGTGAGCTAGCTTGCATTGGGATTCATATTGGACAAATTAGGTTGTCTCTCCATTGTCACAACACCTCCAGTACAAAATCACTGTTAAATGTGGACAGAGAAATTGCCCTAAGGCCAAGCTGCTCTGGCTCAAGTCCTAGGAGGCTAAGACTGGTAACCATGGGATCTGCGTAGCACACAAATAAATAACATAATGTGCTATTGTTAATTCAAAAAAAGACTTGTGTGACTGCGTGTAAATGTTGACACAGGCACTGGAGACATAGCAATGACTAAAGCAGAGCAAATCCTGTCTGGGTTAAAGGGATAAATTCCAATGCAGGCCAGGTAATAAAGTCACGAGGCTTTGCTGGCCATGGGCTCTGAAGCTCTGTGGTAGGCTTCAGGGCCGTGGTTGGTAGCAAAAGGATGCATGGGCCACACACACACCAGGACTGAGCATCACTGCAATTTCATTTGCACACAATGGTAGGCCAGCTATAAAGCTCCCTGTGGCGGTGGGGAGCAGCGCCAGTGAGGTGAGTTGGTGAATAAAGGCACTCGCACCAACCTTGACCACTTAAATTCTGTCTCCAGGAACCCACATGCAGGAAGGAGAAACTTGATCTCCTGCAAGGTGCAAGGCCTTCTAGCCTGCACATCTATTCCATGGTGTGGACACATAAGTAAAATAAGTAAATAAGTATAATTTTTTTTAAATTCACAAAAAAATAAATATGACAAACAGGGACAGATACTGGAGAAAGTAAGCTGTGTCCGCGCCCGCATAGCAAGGGTCAATGACACCTTGAAGAGGTGTCTGTCAGTGGGATGCCTAGGCAGAGAGATTCCTGGAGAGGGTGCCAGATCCGAATTCCATAGGCAGTAGCCTGTCTGGGTCTTTCGAGGAACAGCAGAGTGTCTACAGCATAGGGAATTGGCCTCAGGAAATGGGGTGGAGTGGGGCTGGAGAGATGGCTCAGTGCTTTAAAAGCACCTGCTGACCTTGCCAATAGGCTTAGAATTTAGTTCCCAGCACCCACACGAGGCAGTACAACCACCTGCAACTCCAGCCAATCCAATGCCTTCTTCTTGTCATAAAGGACACACAGACACATATACACAATACACAATACACTGTCACACAATGCTCACATATATGTCCATACACACATAAATCTTTTTTTAAAAAAAAATATTAGGGCAGAGAAGTGGTTAGATGACACAGGATTCAGATCTCATTAAAAATCTGGTTTTTACTTCAAGAGATTCAAAGACTGAAGAGCAGCCTTCTCTAATACTATGGTTGTAATGTTATCACTCAATCCTGGACTGAAGATAGAATAACAGAGAAACAAGTTGTTTAGCTTGGGTGGCCATGGTGATAAGTCAGACAAGAGACTATGGACCAGGTAACAACGCTAGAGGCATGAGGGGCGTGGCATTCCGAGGTAGGCGACTAGGTGGAGAATGTGAGAGAAGCAGGAGTCACTACTGACTCCAAGGATTTGTGGATAACTACAGTTTGGCCCCACAATGACTCTAGCAGGCACATCTCAACAGGAATAAAATTAGTATATCAAAAAGATGCCCCCACTTCTATGTTGATCACAGCACAAAAGCCAAGGTTTGAAATCCACCCACGTCGCCATCAGTGGATGGATGGAAGAAGGAAAATGTGGTATACAGACATATATACTATTCAGCCCGAGAACAATGAATTCCTGCTTGTCTACAACTGTGTGGGTGAACCCAGCAGGCCTTGTGCTGAGTGTGATGAGCCAGACTCTGACGGAAATACCACCCAGCCTTACCTGTGGAGGCTCAAGAAGCTGATTGGCTAGAAGTATGGAGTAGCTGAATGATGAGCAGAGGCTAGAGAGGAGGGAAAAGAGCGGGCAGGAGGAGTTAGTCCCCAGGAACAAGTCATAGGAAAAAGAGGTTGTTCACGTAAGTACACAGGATGGTGACTACATGTTAGTAATGTAGTATAATTTCACTTTTACAAAAAGGAGGGATTTTGAATATCTTACTTCTTACTACAGAGAATACCAGGAGCTCCAGTGATAGGCATGCTAACTATGCCAAGACTTAATGATTTCATACAGACACAGTGCATATATATATATACCCATCAGAATATCACATTGTCCTCCAGAACTTACATAATTACTATGTGTTGATAAATCTGAGAAGACTACTAGGTGTTGGGGGAGAGGAAAGATCGGAGTCCCACTCTGATTATGTTCCACTGGATGTCAATTGGGCATCCAAGCAGAAATGTTGAGAAGTAGAGAGGCTAAGAAGTTAGCTTCCAGAAGATTACAGCGATTCAGAAAGTGGTTCAGACAGATGGCGTGAGTCTCGAATTGCCTGTATATATTTGGTACTGAATACCACGAAACCTGTGCGCTCACCTGGGAAATGAAAACAAAAGAAAGTGACAAGGCCCAGGCATTGAATCCTAGGAGTACCCCAAAAGTAGAAATTTAAGGAGGTGAGAACAGCCTTGGAAAAGGAACCTCAAAAGAGTGGCAAGTCGTAGGAGAAAACCAGAAAGAAAGCCAAGCAGGAAGTGACATCATCCCTATACCCAGTGCATGTCACATAGAACAGAGGTGAGCCATCACCCTGGACAATATGGAACCTTCTAGTGACACTGGAAGAAATGGAGTCCTGCTTGCTTTCTCTCAGAGAGTAATTTCACCTAGAGAATACGTGTGGCTTTTAAAAAGGGCTTCTCCTGGTATGTCTGCTTTTGTTTAGTTTAATTAATGGAGAAGAAAGGAAGGCAGGAACTGGAGGAGGTAAGGCAAACAAGCTTAGGCTAGGAAGGTCATCTTTGTGAGCCGGGGAAGCCTCCAGGAGGAAAAGGGAATCCGAAAGAGTGGGAGAACTGTTCGAGTGGTTTGCATGGCTCGCTCGATTGACTGAGATCCTATGTGGAAGCTGGTGTGTTGGGTTCACATTCTACCCTGAGAAGTGTTCCATGGGGTGCTTAGCAGTTACAAACTGACAGACAATAAGTCCTTCATTAAAGGGAATGAGCTCCTATGATGTTCTGACCAGAGAGCACAAACACTCTTGGCTGACGCATGGAATGCCTACAGTAAAACAAAGGCAGGAGTGACCTTGAATCATGCTGACTGGCGTTGAGGACAGATACCTGACAGAGAGCAGGAAGGAGAGTGGGAAATGTTTGCATTTGATTTGTATGGCCAGTTTGCCAGAGCCTGGGTCTCACATGGGACTTAAATCCTTAGAGATGCTCAGTGGAAGGATTGGCTATCTTTGCCCTTTTTTTAAAAAAAATTCAAGACAATGAAAATGCCTTATGGGTTGGCTCACAAATACCACAAGGCATAATGTTTCCATCCCTTGTCATATTTCTCCACACACTTAGACTGGCTCCCGAGACTGATCTGTGCAGCTGGGCTCTGACGGGAAGAAGCAGCAGTTGGTAGAAGCGTGGCCGCCATGTCCACAGGGCAGCAGATGCAGTACCCAATGCCTTCTGACGTACCTGCCAATTTGAACCTATCTCTGAGTCCGACCTATTTCCTAAAGCCAAATTCCAGTGGAAGGGGGAATCAGAATACGGATTCTCTAGGATGGCAACCGAGTCCCCAACTCCTAGAAAAACAGCAAGTGCTGCCCTGGAGAGTGCATTTCTTCGACGTTTTCTATTCATCCCTTCCAATCAGAACCAACAGCTAGCCGTGGTAGATTACAGGCATCTACATGGCTAGCTGACTTGCGTTTGGGTCAATATGAGAAGACTTTCCAAATACCTCTACCAGATGCAAACATCTGAAATGCAACTTTGCCTCCTAATACCTACTGTTCTTAATAATTTGTCCATGTTCTATACATGTTCACACAATGTCAAAGCCGCCGAGAATACCTTGTCTTATTATTACAGCCTTTGGGAAGCATGGCAGGATTCTTAGACGATAACTGTCCTTCACTGAAATGTCAATATGCACCTCCTTTCCAATATTCTATTCAGCTGAAGAAAACATTGAGTTGAGCAATCTTCCAAATGCTGCTGCTTGAACAATGTTGTACTTCCATTGTTAGTGTGTTTGCCCATGTGCACACATGTGTGTGCTCATGTGTGTGTGTGTGTGTGTGTGTGTGTGTGTGTGAGAGAGAGAGAGAGAGAGAGAGAGAGAGAGAGAGAGAGAGAGAGAGAAGAGCCCACAAACATACGTGTACATGCTTGCAGAATCCAGAAGAGGACAAGAGATAAGCTGCTTTCTCTCTCACACTTTATCCCCCAAGACAGGCTCTTACTGAACATGGAGCTAAGTTGACAACAAGCTGCAGTGACACCCTGTCTGCACCCACAGCTCTGTGGCTAGAGACAGACACACACATGTATAACTATGTCTGGCGTTTATAGGGATGCTGGGGATCTCCTCTCATGACCGCATGCCTGCCCAGAAAATGCTCCTACCCACTGAGCCATCTTGCCAGCCCCATTGTCAATGTCTGAAGTCCTAATTTTTGTCTGTCCTGAGCAAGAATGTAAATGTTTTAATTCTTTGAGAAAAGCGTGATAGTAAGTTTATAGATTCTGTGCCTCAGACAGCCTATATTTAGGGAAGGAACATTTCTAATTCAATTTACAGTGATGTCAGGAAACAACACGTATCTGCAGGCGAAGATAAGAAAAACATGCAGAAGTACACAGTGATAGCTCTACTTAAATAAATAAACTTTCGGTACTAGTGATTAGGTACACAGGATTATTATATGTTTAATTGGCTAACGTGACAATTTGGAATCACTTCTAGTCACATTTAATTGGATTTGCAATCTCTGGGGAAAAAGAAATAGAGAAGCATAGCAAAGAAACAGCCATAAAAGTAAACTGTTTTTTCCAAGGGGTGCTAAGTAATGAATTAATATCCATTCCACAATAGTTTTAATATCCCCCCTCAGCTTAATAAGACCAACGCGGTGTCTGTATGCTCTGGATCCGGAAGCTAATTCAATTAGACACAAAGTTGGGAGGAAGGGGTTGTCTGTTGAATTGGAGTGGGTTTTTTTTTTTCAGTTGTAGAAAGGCAAATTTAATCAAAGATAAATAATCTTTTAACTCAGGTAAAGTCTGAGGTGTGCTTAAATACCCACCTAATAGCTCGGAGCTGTGCTAGACTTGGAGACAAGTGCAAGGTGCAAGGTGCAGCGTGGAGCTGCTACGAAGCACAGCCCCACAAATATAGGCCTTTGGGATCTGCTATTCTGTAGTCGTTTGAGGTTTCATACAAAAGAACCAAACACAAAGCATAAACATGTCTGGCAGCCTTTAAGTATTCTTGGGTTTTACAAATGGAAGGTCCATGTAGAAGACAGACGGATCATTTCTTGTACAGTTTTCATGCAGCTTGAAAAGCAAAGCTACCTACATTCTACATCCGAAGAATGTGCTTTGTTTTCTGCTTCATCTTACTCCAGTTGAATGTGTGCGTTGTGAAATCTTGTATAGTGTTTGTGCATGCTGCTTATCACAGTTTTCCCACTGCTTTATAAATTCATGATATTTTACATCTGTTCTTGTTCCAAGGAGTGCCATGATCGCGGACTACATGTTCTGGCTCTGTGGAGGGAGCGAGCACTGTGTGAGCAAGCTCATCAAACTGTATTGGCAGGTAAAAAATTGATGCCCCAGCTAGGGAGGATGGGTGTTCAAAAGGCCACAAAAAAAAAAAAAAGGAGCTCTGGGCAAATCAATCAAACAGGTGCTGCCCAGTGGCAATGGACTTATAATAAAGTAGATTTCTGAAACTAATTTTAAGTGCAAAATTTAGAGTTGTTAACCCTTGACTCATTCTTGAGTTTTACAACTCAATATAAATTTTAGGCATGCCAAGAACAATGTTCCAGGCACGCTGTGACAACATATCCTTTAAAATACAATTTGTTTTTTCATACATTCTTTTTGAGTTACAAGTTTTAAAGCCAAATATCTGAAGTGATATTAGTCACACGATTTTGGATAATAAGAGGATGAGGGGTATTAATGGATAATATTTACTATTGAAAACTGGGCAACAGCAAATATTCTGTCACTTGTTGAAAATGATAGCAGGGTGTCCTCTCAGAGCCCAGGAGAAGCCACCACTTCTCAGGCTAGCAAGGAAAACCTGAGAGTCACCAGTTGAGTCTCCTTCCATTTAAAAGACTCGGGGACTTGTGTGTTTCCATTTAAACACTTAAAGCTTAATTTACCTACTACTAGGAAAAAAAATCGATTTTCATTTTTAAATTACCCCTGCTGCACTTGAGACCTGTCACCTAAATGGAAAAATAGAAAAAGAAAAAAAGGTGGGTTTCAGAAAAACAATTTTAATCCCCCCAAAAGACATTCCTAATAGTAATTAGATAAGTATGAAACACTAACAAATGAACAAAAATAAAAAGTAAAAAACCAGTTATAGAAGCAGGAGACAAGGTGAGAGCATTCGGTTCGCAGCATCTGGAAGCCACCACCTACAAACCCATCCATGCTACAATAAAATACCTTCCTCTGCTCTCTGAGAGCACCTGCACTCACATGCAGGAGCCCCAAACTGATGCGCATATGCATACTTTTAAACAACATTTTTAAACTAACTTTCCAGAGTTGTAGCTATGAAAACAAGCAAGCAACGTGCTGCAGACACGGGCACATTTGACCGATGGATCTCAAAACGATCTTAAAAGAAACAAGAGAGGACCAGAATCTCCAGAAGGCATCAGCAAGTCTTGTGTTGAGTGGGTCCCTTACAAATGCTGGGGTTGAGTTATTCATTCAGTCAACCAGCACGTCCTGTGTGAATGCTGACCTTCCTGTATCAAAGTGGGGGATGCAGCTAGTGTAGGGAGAAAGAAGATCTAGAGCCCGATACTTTTAAGCAGAAGAAGCTGGTTTGCGAAGAACATAATATCCTCATTTTATTCACACTAAAGTAAGAAAATAACCTCCACTCAGCAATATGTACATCTTCACAATGACAAAAATTAATATCACGAGTGCTTTATTTTCTTATTCTATATTAAGTGATATGGATAACACACCTTTATGGTATTCTTTTAATTGGAAGCACCTGCGTAGTGAAAAGAGCCCCCTGACTCAGATGAGTTCTAACCTCAACTAGAAACAGTAAAATCAGTCTCTGGCTTCAGCCAAAGATGCTTCAGTAGAAAGGATGGAAGGCCTGGTTCTCTTCCCAGCTTCACAGTGCTCCCTGACATCACAGCCTGTAGACACACAGATCACATCTACACATCCCATTACGAGCAGCCACTAAACAGAGCCCAGCAAGGTGGCACCTGCCTGTCATCTGTCCCTAGGGAGGCTGAACAGAAAGATCCTGAGTCAAAGCGTAGCATGGGCTACATTGACACCGAAAGGCAGAGGCACAGGCAAAAGGCAGACAGGCAGACAGACACAGGGTCCTGTTTATTTATCTCATTGCATTAGAAGTTGGCCTAAGCACAGTTGAAATACCAAAGCAGTACTGAGAAAGAATTATGACTTTTACTCTACTATAAGATTGTAATTTGATATAAGAAGCTGAAATATTTGACATAGTATCAATTTCAGTGTTTCATTTTGATGGCAGCAAATAGTAAAACTTGCACTAACAAAATCACCAATTGCAGATGGAGTCACAGCATCCCATGTGTTTATGAACACTCATCAAGAAATACTAACATCTTCTGCTTGAATTGGTATTACATCACTTCATTTCCTTGGGTCACTGGGGTCCTTATTAGGGTGACATCATCAATTTTATCTATGGCAGCAATTTCCTCCAATTTTAAGATAAACTATTTGCCATGTGTCTATATACTGTCCCTACTGCCAACTCTTAGGATATTTTCAGCCTCAGTGCCAGGGCTGGAAAGTTCCTAGTTATTTGACCCCAAGTGCCTCATTTAAAGTTGCCAATTAAAAAAAGGACAGGAAACAGGTTGCCCCACAGGGCTACCCATAGTTGACTTCAGCATCGTCACACCAAAGATTCACTTAACTCACAAGGCTAAGATGTCAGTCATCCCAAAGCTATGGTCTGGAATGAACCCATTATCAAATTGGTCTATGTTTTCTTTATTTGGAAAAAATACATTAAAAAAAATTAGCCAAACAGAATCCTTTCTAAATGTCCTTTTTTCATAAAAGCTTCTGTACTAGGAAGGAACTTCGTGTTGGGCTCCTGCATCTCAACAAAGGCTCCTGAAACAGCTCCACTGTTCCAGTTGGAGCTCTTGGCTCTGAGGAAGCCAAGGACTCTGACAGCAGGAGGGAGCCCTCTTTGGGGACTGTTGGAAAAGCTGTTGACACCAACACATGCCTGTGTAGAGAGCCTGACATGTGGAGCCTCTCTCTCTGCAGTGAAACAGCAAAGGCTGAGGCAGTGCCAACTTCACAGGTCCTCCATCTGTGCAGAGAATGCTGAGATGTCCCGCCGAATTCAAGTTGTACTTGGCATTGAAATGTTCTCCATCGCAAAACTATCAATGGCCTGTATTGCTTCCTAAGGAAGCTCACTAAAAAGTTTTCTGGTTTTATTTGTTTATTTTTGGTGTGATCCTTCTACTCTCACAGGATAAAACAAAGAACTGGACTTTTCTCACTCACATGCCCAAAGAACTCAGTGCACTAGATTGACTCCTGAGGTATTCCCATGCACTTCAGTGTTTGAGCCACTGATCCACACATTCTCTTTGTACAGCATTATTACGACAAACCCCTTTGTTCTTGATATTGGGCCTAGAGGAAACATCTGCTTCTAGCACCAAAACCAAAAAATAGCCCCAAGCATGTTCTGGTCATAGAGTGTTTTGGTCAATTTTACTATAGACATTCAAACTTCAGATCTTTACAATTCAGTCATTTGTACACATTTGAAGTTGGTGAATACCTTTCTCATATACTCAAGTGGTCTCCATTATTCATTCTCACGTGCCACTGAGTAACTGTGTAAGCACATAATACACGTTGCATGGATACAGACAGACGTCACTCTGTCTTGAGGGACCACATATGGGCATCCCTCCTCACGAACAGTATCTTTCTTCAGCTCCAGATACCCACAGTCAACAGAGGCTTGAAAATACTAAACTAGGGCCAGGTGTGTTGGCTCACACCTGTAATCCTAGCACTCTGTAAGCAGGGGCAGGTGGATTTTTGTGACTTGTAGGCCAGCATCATCTACATGATAAGATCCAGTTCAAGCAAGGACACCTAGTGAGACCATGGTGAAAGAATTGGGGGGAGGGGAGGAAAGAGAAAATGGGACGAGGAGGAGGCAAGGAGGACCAAATGCGCATTAAATTGTATGCCATTCTAACTAACACGAAAAAATAGTTCACCTGTTAAGTCCCACAGTAGGCATTTTAACTACCAGACCATTGATCATAGTATAGAGTACTTGTGTTAAGTTGTCGTATATCCTTAGTAATCACCCCCAAGTAAGCAGCAGTGACTCACACATGTAGAAAGAGAATACAGGAAGTGCATCCTTCAAGTGAAATGGTGAAGAAGAGGTAAGACATGATGAGAGGAAAAGGAAGCCACATTCACAACTGTTCTACTTGTCTCTGTTGCTAATCTCTCATTGTGCCCAAATTACAAATTATGTTTTAGGATAGGTCTGTGTGTGGTATGAACATATCTAATTTATGTAGGATTAGGTACAATCCATAGTTTCAAGAATCTGTTGGGAGAGTTTTGGAATGCCTCCCTTGAGGGCTGTAAGGGAAACAATTGTATTCTACCATAAGATATTTTACACAAGAAAGAATTACAAGACTGTAAAATAATTAAAATGCACACCACTGCTTAATATTCTGCCTTTCTCCCATGGTGCCATCAAAGCACATTGCAAAATGCCATTCAATAATAAGTTGTTTAGTCAATCAATCAAATTAAAAAAATTAGTTTGATATGAAGCCAAAACCTCTAACATCTAACTGAGAACATTTTTGCCATCATTGTTTTGTAATTAAGGAATTCAGTGATTATGCAAAGAAATGCTAATTGCCCTGATTTGTTCATGGTATATTGTATATATGAACCAAATGATCACACTGCACCATATATGTATATGCAATTATGTGATGATTATAAATTATATACCTACACACATAAGTATTTTGTATATGAAAGAAGGGAGTCTCATAGAGTATATACTACACAGTTAGTTCCCAGTGGATATCCTGAGAAATGAGAGCAACTCTCTTAATTAGTTAATGCAGTTTTTAAAATGAAAAACATCAAAAGGAAGAGATGAATTTCCTTAGTTATGAAACCATGTAACACTCTTCTGTATATGTGCATATGTATTTTAAGTTCAGAATTGTAGGTGATTTTTTGGCTTCTGTTTTGTTTGAGACTCATCGGACTCTGTGGAAAATGCTACAGACATCCAGGATCCTTTGGAGTGGTTGGTTTCCATGCCCTCACAAAAGTCCCAGGGATTGGCTATTCATTTCTTCTGTCCAAGTTGGTCATCAGGAAACTCATAATCACATAGAAGCCTCTGGCACATCCAGAGAGTCACATAACATAAGTTATGCCTGGAGTGAGTGGGGAGTTGAAACTAATAATAAAGCCCAACTTTCTACTCCTTTTTTTCCCCTTGATATTGCAAAGTCATCCCAATATTACTCATTTACTTGGTGAAAACTTACATCTCTGCCTCAGAACAAAAATAAAACCTTCAACATGAAATTACAGGTAAAGTGAGGTCAAGGAGCTAGAAACATCTATCATTATATTGAATAAAACACCTACATTTTCTAGAGAGAAAAAAAAAATGTGTTCCTTAGAGATGAGCCTCCCTGTGAGAAAGTTTCCCACAGAAAGGTACAAACTAGAAATATCATGTGAGTATTTCAGTTAACGGCCAATATTTGTTATCTGTTTATTTAACTTGGCCTTGTCCATCAGAGAGCTTGTAAACACAGACACCTAGTGTCTGAAGGCAGCCTTGTTACTGCACATTCTTCAGATTAGACATAATTTGAAGAGCACCAAAGCCACTTACCCAAAGATATGTTCTCATCAAATGCCATGCATTGTGTCTAAATCCCCAGTATTTGGCACCAGCTCTCTGGTCAGCCTCAAGTCAAATGCAAACTACATTTGATCTAGGAGAGTTTAGCTCAGTAATGGTGGCCTCTGAATACACTGGGGAAGAGTGGGTCCTCTAGACTCTTTGGAAACATGAAAAATACATCCACGAAAGGAACAGGAGTAGCAGAGAAGCAAGCTGGACTGAGAAAACTGACAAAGCCTCCTGAGGTTGAGAGACATGGGTGAAGAAAAAGGACCCAGGGAAGGTAACAGGTCCAGGGACTCACTGCTGCTCCATCCCAGCAGGAAAGCAAACAGTGAGACAGACAGACAGACCGTGCAGGGCTGGGGACCAGGAGCTGCAAGTTTGAGTCTGCTGCTAACACCCAGCTTCATTTCTGTATGGATCGGCTAATGCTGTGATAATGTCCTGTGCCCACCACTATAAAACTCCCAGGACCCAGGTTGGCTGAGATTCAGATGACCCAGGCTAGTCTTCGCTCGGCTCCGCTCCACGCTGAGAGAAGTGCAAGTGCAAGTGTGCCGCCCACATCTTTCTGCCTCTTTTGACTGATAGCTGCCTGCTGTGTTTTCTTAGGAGGAAATGTGGCATTCCAAGAGAAAGCCAAAGGACCAACAGTCGCTTTAACCCTCTCTGTTCCTAGCCTGCTAGCTCCTATCAAGAAGGCTGAAGGAAGCCACATGATCCAGCCCAAGTACTAGAAAGTTCTGCCCACCACGGAACCAGGACAAAGTCATATACACAATATAGTTCCGGGTGCGGCGGGTGAAGAGCCCAACAGATGTATAGGTATTGTAGCTACTAGCTTAGGCTTTTCTGTGATAAAGTAATAGGCATACCTCAGTGGATCTCAAGGACCAGTGCTTAGTAGCGACTGAATTAGAATCTCCTGGCTTGAGTGGTGATCCTGTTTCATTTCTGTTGCTATGACCAAACTTCCCTAACAGAAAGCAACTTGGGGGAAGAAGGGGTCTTCTTCAGCTTACACTTCAAGATTATGGTGCATCATTATGGGTAAGCCAAGGCAGGAACTTCAAACATCGACACATCACATCCATAATCAGGAGAAGAAAGAAAGGGATGCATGCATTCGTGCTTGCTTGCTTGCTTGCTTGCTCGCCTGCTTGCTTGCTTGCTTGCATGCTTGCTCGCTTGCTCGCTTGCTTGCTTGCTTGCCTGCCTGCTCGCTCGCTTGCTTGCTTGCTTGCCTGCTTGCTTGCTCACTTGCTTGCTTGCTTGCTTGCTTGGCTATACTCAGCTTGATTCCAATACAGTTCTAGACCCCCACCTAGAGAATGGTGCCCATGTTTGGCTGGGTTTACCACACTGGTTAACTTAATTAAGACAACCCTCTCACAGACTGACTCTCCACAGAGACAATCTCTCTTTGAGATTCTCTTCCCAGATGATTCTATGATGTGTCGACTTAACAATTAAATCAAACCATCAATAGTGGGGCCCTCTAACACACCTGCCCCACCGAGTGATTCCAAAGCACTGTTCTTGGACTGTTTGTAAGCACATTTCCAGTTTTCTAAGTTCGTGGCCAGCTTAGCCTACCAGGCAGCTGAGCTGGAGCTGCACAAGGGTAAAGCACTGGGAGGATCTGCATCTGTCTGTCCACGGTGTAGATGGAATTCGATGATAGGCCCCTCATGTTTTCAGCTGTTAAACATGAGTAATTGCTGTCCCCGTCCCATCACGAGTGCCCCCCCCCCAATGCTTTAGTGCCCTTGCTTGTTTTCAGTGTCACAGCTAGACCACAGTGGACACTGAGTTGTTCTGAAGTCACTTGCCTGCAAAGAAATTTGTCTATTAAGATAGGTAATATTGAAATTCCCATTTTACAAAAATGTCCTTTTTTTTTTTTTTTCAATTACAAGGCAGGCTAAAGAGGAGGTGTCCAAATTGAGATTCGAGGCAAATGAGAGCTTCTTTTCCTGGCTCTTGGGGAAAAAAGATAAATATGGAAATGAATTTCTCATCTAATTATTCATTCCTGTTTATATATTCTTTAATGATATGTTTCCATGGTTACCAGCGTTGTTAAATGCTGCCTGTGTTTCATTTTGCTTTGATGCTATTTGAGGCGGCCTGGCAGTAGGAGAGGTTCACTTTTAACTGAAAGGTGTAATGAGGCATATGTTTGATCCAAGGTTGAGTGTTCCCATGAAGGAGATAGTGACCGTGACATCGTTTGCTGATTGTGTGACTTTGTGTGGTTCTTCAGTGGTGTTCTATGTCCTGAAATCAACAGAGAAGAAGAAAAGGAAAGACAGAAAGGGGGAAAGAAGGAAGGGCAGATTCTGAACCATACACATATGTGAATTCACATCGGTATGTCACTACGATGTTAGGCATTTGATTTCTCCACGCTGCCAAGTAAGTGGGGTTGCTTTCCCTTCGCCCTTCTCCGAACACACTACCGCACTTCTTCAACCACCCAGGGCATGCTTGATGCAGAAGCCCCTTCCCAACAGAGTGGAGTAGTTACTTCACCTCAGTGTGAATTCAGCCCAACTGCCATCTCTCCAGAAACTGCTTGCCCCTGGTGCCCTAAGTCTCTGCAGAATGAATGGCTCTTTTGTCAGTCTCCAGATCACACAAGAACTAGAGGCAAGAATCCATGCCAGTGTCTCAGAATGTGACTGCAGGGGGCAGCCTAGTGACTGCCTTCCTGTGTTGGCAGAGATCTTCAGTTGCACATAGATCTTTGAGATTCCTTAGAGAATCGTGGCAAGAAAATGACTCCTCCGTCCCTCTTGAGAAACGTTTACTCTGCCCTAGCCTATGTAATTGTGTGAGGCTGTTAGTGGGCCTGATTTGGTTTTGCAGTCATATCTGTCAGTGACCCAGGAAGCTCATAGTAAATTCTGTCTATCTGTCTCTGTGTTTCTGTGTCTCTGTCTTTGTCTCTTCTCTCTTCTAAAAAAGTCTTTAGGGTAGTTTGGTTTTTTAGAAGAATAAACAGTCACCTCTACATTTCTTTGCATTTCCTCTCATTGGAGAACGATACCGGCTCTAGAGATAGGGGCAATCTGAGGCTCCTTGCACTTGGGTGAATTGAAGCCTCGCTGTTTGCTGTCCCAGCTCCTGTTGCCCTCCTCCTAGGGTACCAGGATGTTGTTGACACAAAGACTTTGCTTTCCAGCTGAAATCTTCAAAGGCCTCTTCCCTCATTTTTGGTTTGCATCTGAAAAAATAAAAGTAAAAATTATTATGAGCAAAACCAAATGCAGAGATTTTATGGCTACCTTTTCTATTTCCCACGGGTTTTATGGGTTATTGATTTACAAGCTTGCAGAGAAATTGAGGTCACATTCTTAACAGTTGGAGATGTACAATTATATCCCATGAAGTCATGGGATTTTTTAAGCTGTGCTCCCCTAGGTGTAGGATAATCTGAAAACTCGGAGCTTTTAATTTTTTTTTCCATCATCCTTTGGACAGTGCTGCAGACAATGTAAAAAGTTCAGTTCTCTTTTCTTCAATTCACATAATTGTTTTTTCTCCACTCATTTCTGAAGACACTCTGTTCTACCTGTACCTGAGTTGAATCATTTTCTTTTTCATAACAAGTTCCCTTCTCCTAAATAATGAGACCTTGACATTTCAAATGTCAACCTTTAGCATATGACATATTTGATTTTTCTCAGGATCATAAATTAACTATGAAGCTAACCTATTTCTTTTTTGCAAGAAACCATAAGTGTTCTTATATGCAGTGCGGCCTGAGGTGGGAGTCAGCAAGCTGTGAGAAGTAATAACCTCCGGAGAACATTGGGCAGATTATTTCAAACCAGCTCTAGAGCTAGGGAAAACATTAGTTAGGATACAAGTCTCCATCTATCCCGTCTTCGCTCCTCAGCCCTCAGAAGCCAACGTCAGAGGCCACCAGAGCTCTTTTGTGAGACGTTGAAGGCAGTAACACTTTTATTTATTAATATTACTTGACGCTACAGTTTGCTCTTGAAATTTAGCACATGGAAATATACTCTTATATAATACATATTGCTTTATATGATGTATATGCACACATGCCAATTTTGGTAAAGCCATTGAGTTTATCATAGACATAATTATTCTCCCTCTGAGATATCCTGATGCTAGGTGACATGATCGGTAGTCATATATAGGAAGCCAGACGTCTCATAAAATCACATTCCTGAAATCTGATTGCATAGCCTAGATGACACTAATTGCAGGCAAATAAGAGAAATAAGAAGATGGGAAATGTCTGATGGGCAGGCAAGGTTGAACTTTGAGGGAGAAAAGAGATTTCAGGGAGGCAGACACCAAAGACAAACTTTGAGTGACATCAGCGCGTGCAATCGTCTCTTTTGATGGCTTTGGACACAGTCTTCATCCTGGCTTGGTGCACAACAGCTCAGCAGCTCTGCAAGGAGCCACTCACCTCAAAGACAAATTCTTTCCTTGCATGAAGATAGCTTGAACTTTTGTCTTCTGCCTAGAATTTCACTCTTGTCCTCTGGAGCCATAGGCAAGAAATCTTCCCATATTCGGAAGTCTATCTTGGTTGGCTGGACAAGTCTGACGATCCTGTTTCCGAGTCTCCAGAGCCTAAAGGCCCTGATGGAGATATAAGTGATTTCAGTCCAAGCTCTCTCTTGAAGTTTCTGTGTGAATAACTGGTTTCCTCATCTATAAAATGGGAACATGTCTGGTCTCTTATTCTTATTTTTCATCTTCTTATTTTAAGAAACATTTAACCAAATGCACAGAGAACACCCACCTAATTAACAAATGGCCTTCTGGGTGTGTCCGTGAGCTAACAGAAGCCCAAATAAACACAACTCGTTGCTGTTTGATGACAAAAGTTAATGTTTCCGCATGTCTTACACTACCACCAAGCTCATAGGCTAAGACTCATCCCTAGTACCCAGTTGTCCTTATAAAGGGATGGCAGCTAGTGTATCTGTTTCTCCTTTTAATACTTTCTAGTGATTCATTCTTCAGTCATGAAGAACAAAAGTATTGTGGCATCCTAAGGAGTCTGGAGGCTGCTTTAACCCATACAGGGGAACCTTGAGTTTCTATCAGCTAGTGTTCCCCTAAGGCGCAAGTGGGAAATTATTCACAGCCTTTAGAACAAGAACATAATTTAAATTCTATTTATAAATTATATGTACTTTGTCATTGAATAAGCTAACCAATCTAAACACATTAATATGGAAGCTCCCCTACCAAGAAGCCTATTATTTCATTTTTATACACTTCTCCTCTGAGAGGGAATGCTAGTTACCATTCTATACTAATCTAATGAGGTGTCAATGGAACAAGCACTCTTACTGTGACCAGTAGGTGTGACAACTGCATGTTAATATTCTTATGCAGAGGGTTTGGTGTGCTTATGCTTTGAGAGAGCCTACTTGTTCTACTCTTAGTGTTGGAACCTAATTCTAGTTTACTTTACAGTAAGAATAAGATATTCCTGGAGGAAAAAAAATGGTGGAGGGGATTGATGCTTGATCTTCCAGGAATTTGCAATCTAATTTAAGAGATGAAAAGCCTTCAGTACGGGAGACTCCGGTCTTCATCTTGCTTCTCCTTCTACCTCTGTGACCTCAGATGAATCACCAGAACTTACACGCTTGTTACTCAGCTATATAAGTGAGCGTGGAATTATACCATGAATCTTTTTCCTCTCCTCGGTTCCATGTTGCAAGCACATGCAAATAAAATTTTACTACAAAATGCAAACCGTTAAACACCAGCCCAAGGAAAGCTTCAGCTTTAAAGTACCTGAGTGATTCGATTAATAGAAGCACCACATACAATCCAACCAACCAGAGCCCCGCAGAGTGAGTGCCTCCCTTTTGTAATCCCAGCACCTGGGAGCCTAGAGCGGGAGAATGACCAGAGCTTGAAGACAGCCTAGACTAAATGGGGAGGCCCGCTGGGTGAGGTGATGTACAGTTTTAACCCCAGCTAATGTAACCTAATTGGGAAGCAAAGGCAGAAAGATCCCTGAGTTTGAGGCCAACCTGATCTACATATTGATTTCTAGTACAGTCCAGAATATATATAGAGACACCCTGTCTCAAAACAACAAGAAGAGTGGGGCCCCATCTAAAAGGAGAGGAGGAGAGACAGAGTGAATGTGAAAAAGACTGCATTATATCCACAAAACCACATTTACGTATGTGCTAAAAATCCATAGCATCCACAGGTACTACAAACCTAAAGGAAATGAACTATTCTCAGAATTTAAAGTGCTATTTATTATGACTTTTTAAACAGCAAGAATTGCAAAGGAGAAAATTTAATTGTTTACCTAGATACCAGTAACCTGATCATGTAATCATTATTGACTTACAGACAATGAAAATAAATTTAAATCATTTATTTCTACCTCATGAAGAGATCCACAGCCTTCCCATCCCTGGGCTGACAGACATTCACTGGCTGATGCTTCATAAAAGAACTCCTATCCAGCACGATAGAGCTTCAGCATTGAAGTACTGTTTTCTGTGGCAGGAGAAAATAATCCACTAGTACCTAGTATGTTCTACTATAATATTATACTAATTGTGCAAGCACAGAAATGTTGGCCCCAGTTATTGCCTAAGTGACACAGTGAGCAGGTTACAGGCCAGTCACAGCGGCGATCGCTCAAGAAGAGTCTGCCCTCTATTCCAAGGCGTTGAAATCTTCCAAATTAAACCAATATTTATTTACAGGGATTAAATTTTTAAAATGTCACTTATAGAGTTTTATTTTTCCATTTTCTAGTAAATTATACTCATCATTCAAAATTATATTATTATTTATACAGTAATGTAGAGTTATGGTAGCCATTAAAGACTAGGTACCATCTCAACTTCCAAGTATAGGAAATTTCCTTTGAACATAATAACAGTTACTCTGAAAATAGAACTCTACGACCATAATAGTCCCTAATAATACCTACCTAGATGGGTTCTATAAGGATTAAAGAGAATAACATATATAAAATCTTGTATTATGGTGCTAAGTGAAAAATTATTGCTTTATCTTTAAATGCTGTTTTTCTTTACTTTTTATAACACCGTAAGGCTCAGTAGATGGAAATGGATTATGAGTGAAATTCAAATTTTCATTCATTACTATTTGTGTATTAGGATCCACTAATTACTATAACAAACAATTTTCAGTAAGACAATAAAATGTGGTTTTGCATTTACATTATGCCTTCTCTTCTTCTCTCTTCCAGGAATCAGTCTCTTCCCTCTCTCTCTCTCTCTCTCTCTCTCTCTCTCTCTCTCTCTCTCTCTCTCTCTCCCCACATCCTGAGGATTGAATCTTGACTCTCATGCATAACAGACGAACATGTTCTCATTCTTACTGAGCAACAGCTACAGAATTATATAACTAACCCTCTTTTTATTTTGAGACATCTCAGTAAGTTGTCCTAGTTGAGGCCCAGAATGGCCTCAAACTTGCTGTCCCCCCATCCCCAACCTCCTGAGTGGCTGGGTGGCCACCAGGCTTTACTAGGAGTTCACTTCAGTCTCCAATGGGAGGAAATACAGGAAGACCACACTAAGCAAAAACTCCTAGACTAGGCACAGCACAAGTAGTCCCACCTCCCTTCCATAATTACCTTCGAGAGTCTATGAAATTCCTGTCATGTCCCTAGTGGATAAAACCTTAATTTTTCAAAGGGAAGTGATTTATATAAAAATCTAATTCTAAATTCTATAAAATGGAAAAGCTGTTCATCCTTAGAAAACCCCTTAAAACCTCCCCAAATCTCCACGAATTAAGTTGGGAAAGTCCTGAGGTGCCCTCCAGATCTAATTTCCTAAGCAAATTAACTTACTGTGATTGTGGTCAAGACTAATATCAGGAGCAGTAAGGAAATAATTTGATGGTCTAAAATTATTTGATTACATTTTCTAATTAGAAGTGACAGGATTCCCACTTACTCTACCACTCCTATCAGGTACCTGTCAAGAAAAGGGGGAGGTGCCGTATAAAATAATCTCACCAGCTTGAGACCCTTTTAATATCATACTTCTGTCAGCTTTATTGGGATCCTTTAAGTACTCATAAGTTTTTGTAGAGAGGACCCGAACCTCTGGATGTGGGATGGGGATATGAACCCCTCCCTTTGTCTTCTCGTCTATTCACATTTACTTGTCTTTGTCGTCTGATGGGTGGACCTCCGCCCTTCTCTCCTGTAGCCTCTGTCTCACAATTACCCTGGGCATGCTGACTTCCAGGGCAGTGATTGGTTCTTTTTACGTAGCTATAATACTAAGAGAACTTACTATAACCTGAGGTTTGTAGAGGAAGTCAGCTGCCCGCTCACACCCCTGCTTTACCACATTATCTCCTTGGCTTCCAAAAGCAAGACAGACCGTGAAGAGTTCACTGGGACCCACAGCGCCACTTTCAAAGCTTCCTTCTGAGGATCAGTGGGAAGATCATAATTAGCAACATTCTACATTCAACATCAGGACCTGGGGCCGATTGCAGCATAGTTCTCTACACACAGGCCACATCTACCACCTCAAAGGAACACATCCGGGAAAGATGGCCAGAGTGAAAACATCATTAGAAATTGACTCCAATTTCAACACTTTTTACAAGCAGTTAAATATTCATCTGGTCTCTTTTGAAAGTCAAGGAACGAGTTTGATCACAAAAAAAAAAAAACTGTATTTTAATATCAATGGTTACATCTAAATATTCCAATTTTAATATATTTTTATTTTTGAAAATTTTATGCATGTTTATAATATATTTTGATTATATCTAATCCGTTCTCCCTACTATGACTTCTCCGAGACATTCCCTCATCCCCCTTGAAACTTCCTAGCACCTTATTATTTTTATAACCCACTGAATCCAATTAGAACTGCTCACATGCACATGGGGATGTGATCATGCATGGAACATGAGCAACCTATGGGAGGCCATGCTTAAAGAAAAGTGACCTTCCCACCTCCCCTCCCTCCTCTCTCTGTCTCTCT
>JADRCD010202696.1:4945-32688 GCA_019843815.1 Montemys delectorum | reverse complement strand
GGTGGGACGGGAGTTAAATAGACAAGGGTAAAGACCAGAAACTTGAGTAACCCACCCACATGTGTACAGTTTTCTCTGTTCAATTATTAAATTTACTATGGAGAAAAATGTTAAATTCCTACCCATAAATTTATTAGGAATGAATAGTATAAAATAGGGAGGGAAATTGGTATATAGCTCAGTAATAGAGAACTTACCTAGTGTGTAATAAAACATTGGATTTGATTTCCAGAACTATAAGAAAAACAAACAACAAAAAACAAAACAAAAAGTAACAAAGAACACCAAAAATAATGAAGTAATATAGAATGCATTTTAGAATTTTAGAAACAAGAAAGGCCTTTCTTAGGAGTACATCAAACACATACATAACAAAAACATTAAAAGCATCAATAGAGGCCACTATATAGGGATTTAAATAAATATTTTAAACCATTCAAATACACTTATATACAAACTTATAAGCTTATAAAAGTTTCATAGCTATATAAAAGTTTTATTTCTAAAGCTAAAAATTAAAAAGATCTCAACAGAATGCCAACAAATGTCCATCAAATGGCCAACAAATAACTTGTTAGAAAACAAAAAATATTTGAACACTTTCAATCCCAGCAGTCAGGATGCAGAGGAAAGAAGATTTTCATAAGTTCAAGGCCAACCTGGTCTACATAATGAATTTAAGGATAGCTAGGACTATGTAGAGAGACCCTTAATCAATCAATCAATCAATCAATCAATCAATCAGTCAATGTAAATAGGAGACAAAACATTACAGCAAACTCCCTGAACAAAATATAGGTGCAAGTGCAGGTGCAGGTGCAGGTACAGGTACGTATGCAATAACAACTAGTGAAAAAGGAGGCCGTGAATTTGAAAGAGAGTAGGGAGGAGTAAATGGTAGGGTTTGAAAGGAAGAAGGGAGAGGAAGAAAAGTTAGAATTTTGTTATAATCTCAAAATAAATAAAAATAAAACCCACAATAATGTATTTTTAATTACAGAAAGCTTTTGGTTATGAATATATAGAATGCAGCCTTTACCTCCTCTAGCAGGCAAATGTGATAAAAATGATGTTATTCAGTATAGGGATATATAAGCTGAAAGGGGAATATGGTGACAATGCCAGATTGTAGTAACTACACAAATGAACTGTGTAGTGCTTTCACAATGTAAAACGGTTTAGTAAATGAAAAACAGACTAAAGTGTCCAGGATGGGGCACACAATTACCCATCATGGATCAAGACACACTTGGGAGTTAATTAGTGTGAAGTTAGGTAATAGCAAACTTCTGAGTAGACAATACAACATTGTTAGCTATGGGGACAACACTACACAGTACATCTGAAGCACTTATTCATCTCACATAACTGAAATTTTGTGTTGGTTTGGTCAACACCTGTTGATCCCCTCCCAAAAGAGCTGTGGGCAGCCACTGTCTCCTGGAGCCCATTGTGCCTAATTTGGATTTTTCATACATATGGTTTCATGTAGCATTGATTTTCTGTGTTGGAGTTTACTGGATATAATGTCACCTTCTGGCTTCATTCCTGTTGTTCTGAATGACAGGATATGTTTTTCAAGGTTGAATAATATTCTGCTTTATATATATATATATATATATCTCAAATAATTCCTTATTCCTTTTTTCATTGTCAAAGGAGAGTTACAGTGATTTCATGTCTTGGTCATTTGAACACTGACCTCACCAACAGAGACATGATTTTAGTCCCTTTGTGCAGCTACACATAAGTAGAGTGGCTGGTTTGTATTCTATTGTGATATCATAATTTTACATTGACATCAATTGTATCCAGGGCTTCCTTTATCTAAACCCCCACTGACAGTTTCTTCTTTTTCCTTTATGGCCATCTGAATGAGTTGAGATATAATGTGATTTTAATTTGCTTTGTTGATTAATAATATTGAACACCTTACATATTAGTGTGTCTTGTAAGAAGAAATGTCTATTTGAACCATCTGGTCTTTAAAGGAATTGGGTCCCTTGCTTTCTTCTTATCCAGTTGTAGGAGTCTCTTACACATTTTGAGAAGTGTGGTTTGCGAACATTTTCTCCCATTTTGTGAGCTCTCCTTTCTTGTCGATCATATGCTTTGCTGAACAAAAAGATTTTTAGTTTGATCTAATACTTAAATAGGAAGCTTCTTTAAAGCCAGTGAAGTAGCTCTGTGGCTAAAGTTAACTTCTTGCTCAGTCTGGCAGCATGGATTTGAACTCCAGGACCTACATGGCAGAAGAAGGGAAATGAATCTCACAAGTGGTTCTCTGATCACCACATGTGTGCCACAGCACAAAACATGTGCACATAATAAGTGAATAAGTATAATTTAAAATAGATTTTGAAAGAGAGAAGGATATACTCTTTAGTGACCTGGTGTCTTAGGGTTTTAGTGCTGTGAACAGAAAACATGAGCAAGGCAACTCTTATAAAGGAAAACATTTAATTGGGGCTGGCTTACAAGTTCATAGTTTCAGTCCAGTAACATCAAAGGGGGAACATGTTAGTGTCCAGGCAGGCATGGTGCTGGAGGAGCTGAGAGTTCCATGTCTTTATCTGAAGGCTGTGAGGAGAAGACTGGTTTCTAGGCAGCTAGGACGAGGGTCTTAAAGTCCATACAACATAGTGACAGACTTCTTCCAACAAGGCCACACCTACTCTAACAAGGCCACACCTCCTAAGAGTGCCACTCACTAGGCCAAGCACACAGGAATTATAGTATGAGTTCCTCTAGAAATGAAGGTTCTAATGCTATCCCCAAATCGCAAGATGTCTTCTCTAAGTCTGGAGTGTGTGCTCAGCCCTCCACTCCTGTGACAAAGAAGGAGTGACAGGACCCAGTGCTCTCTGGAGTGGTCCCTCTTTCCTCCTCCCATATGTTATCCCTGTCCATTCTTACTCTCCAGGCTTGCTTCTCACTTCTAAAGATGCATGTGTGGCCTGAGCTTGCATATGGATGGGACCCATCAGTTTTGAACCTTGGGTGTCCTAATATAAGATTTTCATGTTCCTAAATGTTTTTACCTCCAGAAGCTTTAGGCACCACTGATCACCACAGGAGAAACAAAGCTTTACAAAAAAAGCAGCTCTCAGAAGGAGTGACTTGAGGGCAGGGTAGGGAGCAGATAGTCAAGTGTGGTCACTGTTTTTCTAGGGGATTTGGACAACTAGACATGAGTGTCACTAGAGATACTGAAATGGTCTTTTTGGGTAGAGGAAAGCAACAAATGATTCTACCAGAAGATATTTCTTGGAATAGTAGGAATCACTCTAGACTAAACCCAAAAAGAATGGAAGGCAATGTTTACAACAGATGTTTGTACATTTCTAGTCATATAATGCTATTCACAGAAGCACAACAGTAGAAGCAGCCCAAGGGTACAACAGCAAATGAATGATTCTAAAACTCCGCTGTCTTCATAGGATCATCATTTAGCCAGAGCAAGGAAGGTAATTCTGGTGCCTGTACAAGCTTTGGATGAAATGAACCATCCAAATAAGCATGATTCTCCTTGGGGGCTGATAGATAAGGACAGAATACTTCCAGGAGACACAGGAATGAGGATCTGGAGACATATTTGACCAAGTTAGAACTGTGGTGTAAACATAAAGTGTGCACAGAAAGATCATACATACTTTATTGCAATTTAAAAAGTTCAAGCCATAAGTTAGGTGGTTGATGTTACAACAGTGTCCACACATAAAACAGCTCAGAGAAGAAAGGGAAAATATGGCTGAGTTTATGGAGGAGTCTACCAGGCTTGGAAAAGATTAATGTTGGTGGGAAAGCACTAGGAGAAATTGGCATTGAATCAGGGGAACATCACACTTTGGTAAGAGGTGAGAGTATTTTCTTCCCAAAAATGTAAAGGAAGTCAGCTTGGGGCTCTAAGGCATCTTCCTTAACGATGAACCAATTGAAATGCCAAAAATGGCTTGCTATTGATATTTCTCTGATCTCGTGGCTGTGCTGTGCTGTGTTATGGTACCTTGCATTTGGAATACACCATGCTCAGCCAGCATCTCCGGCTCCTTTTTAATCAACAGTTGATATTCATTCAGTCATGCTGAATGAAGATTTAACTACTTCTTACTAGGTTAAGGGTAAGACATCAGCCCTTACCTCCATATACTCCATCCTGAAGCTTCAACCCCTGACATGCAGGAGCTTGGAGACATCTCATAATCTGCTATCCAACAAGATAGCTATCTGCTTTCTAAGCCTTTCTTCAACATGCCAAAGCATCTGCTCTGGAGAATGTCTCAACCTTTTCTTTGGTGAGACTCTACAGGTGTTCTGAGACCCTGGTTGAGTCATGAGTCCCAGCTAGACTGCATTCTCTACCCTGCAAAGAAAGGTATGAGAGCATGGGTAAGCCACCCTTGATTGACAAGGTCCTAGGGAATTCAAGCTGTGGACTCTTTGCAGTTGTATTAGCAGTTTCACCTCTTAGCTAGGTGTGAAGAAACATGGTAGTTTATTTCAGAGCAGAAACACAGCACCAAAATCTTTAGAGTACAATATTAAAAACAAAAGATACTGAGAAGAAAAATGGAAAAATGAAATTTTTCTCTATATATCATGACATGGCCAATGCATCAACTTCAAAAATTAAAAGAAAAATTAGAGCTGGCAGCTCATATATCTTTAAAGGATACAAGCACTTGTTTTCAACTTTGACAAATTCTGCCAATAATAACCAGAGGAAAATTGTTAGGAATACTGACAAGCTTTAGTTCTTTAGATGGCTATGGGTATACTTTCTAGCCATTCTCAAACTGAGCAGCTTCTTTTCAAAATAAATATTTTTTTGTTATCACCTGTCCTATCTTGAAATGAAATAAACATACAAGGAAGCCTAGCTGTGTACTAATAAATAAGGTAGTATTTTAACTGAGACATGAAGAAGAAGTGGCAAGTAATTTTTTTATTGGATATTTCTTTATTTACATTTCAAATGTTATCACCTTTCCCGGTTTCTCCACTCCTGGAAACCCCCTATCCCATTCTCCCCTGCTTCTATGAGGATATTCCTCCACCCACCCATGCACTCCCACCTCCCCGTCCTCAATTCCCCTGTACTGAGGCATCTACTCAGCCTTCATAGGGCCAAGGACCTCCCCTCTCATTGATGCCTGACAAGGCCATCCTCTGCTACATATGCAGATGGAGCCATGTATACTCCTTGGTTGATGGCTTAGTTTCTGGGAACTTTGGGGGGGGGTCTGGTTGGTTGATATTGTTGTTCTATGGGGTTGCAAACCCCTTCAACTCCTCAATCCTTTCTCTAACTCTTCTTCTGGGGACCCTGCACTCAGTCCAATAGTTGGCTGCAAGCACCGACCTCTGTATTTCTAAGGCTCTGGCAGGGCCTCTCAAGAGACTGCCATATCAGGCTACTTTCAGCATGCACTTTTTGGCATCCACAATAGTTTCTGGGTTTGCATATGGAATGAATCTTCAGGTGGGACAGTCTCTGGATGACCTTTCCTTCAGTCTCTGTTCTACACTTTATCTCAATATTTACTCCTGTGAGTATTTTGTTACCCTTTCTAAGAAGGACTTGAAGCACCCACACTTTGGTCTTCCTTTTTCTTGAGCTTCATGTGGTCTGTGAATTGTATCTTGGGTATTTGGACCTTTTGGGCTAATATCCACTTATCAGTGAGTGCATACCATCTGGGTTACCTCACTCAGGATGACATTTTCTAGTTCCATCCATTTGTCTAAGAATTTCATTCATTCATCATAGCTGAGTAGCACTCCATTGTGTAAATGTACCACATTTTCTGTATCCATTCCTCTATTGAAGGACATCTGGGTGGTTTCCAGCTTCTGGTTATTATAAATAAGGCTGCTACAAATATAGTGGAGAATGTGTCCTTATTTCATGTTGGAGAATCTTCTGGGTATATGCGCAGGAGTGGTATAGCTGGGTCTTCAGGTAGTATCATGTCCAATTTTCTGAGGAATTGGAAAACTGATTTCCAGAGTGGTGGTACAAGCTTGTAATCCCACCAGCAATGGAGAAGTATTCCTCTTTCTCCATATCCTCGCCAGCATTTGCTGTCAACTGAGTTTTTGATTTTCGGCATTCTGACTGGTGTGAGGTGGAATCTCAGGGTTGTTTTGATTTGCACTTCCTTGATGACTAAGGATGTTGAATATTTCTTTAGGTGCATCTCAGCCATTCGATATTCCTCAGTTGAGAATACTTTGTTTAGCTCTGTATCCCATTTTTTATAGGGTTATTTGATTCTCTGCAGTCTAACTTCTTGACTTCTTTGTATATATTAGATATTAGCCCTCTATCAGATATAGGATTGGTAAAGATCTTTTCCAAATTTGTTGGTTGCCATTTTGTCCTATTGACAGTGTCCTTTGCCTTACAGAAGCTTTGCAATTTTATGAGGTCCCATTTGTCCATTCTTGATCTTAGAACATAAACCATTGCTGTTCTGATCAGGAATTTTTGCCTGTGCCCATGTGTTTGAGGCTCTTCCCCATTGTATCTGGTTTTATGTAGAGGTCATTCATCCACTTGGACTTGAGTTTTGTACAAGGAGATAAGAATGGGTAAATTTGCATTTTTCTGTATGCTGACTGCCAGTTGAACTAGCACCATATGTTAAAAATGCTGTCTTTTTTCCACTGGATGGTTTTAGCTTCTTTGTCAAAGATCAAGTGACCATACACCTATATGGGTTCATTTCTGGGTCTTCAATTCTATTCCTTTGATCTTCCAGCCTGTCTCTGTACCAATACCATACAGCTTTTTTTTTTTTTTTTTTTTTTTTTTTTTTTTTTAACTTTTCATTTTCTTATCACTTTCACTCTGAAATACCGCTTGAGATCAGGGATGCTGATTTCCCCAGAAGTTCTTCTATAGTTGAGATTCGTTTTTGCTACCCTGGGTTTTTTGTTATTCCAAATGAATTTGCAAATTACTCTTTCTAACTCTATGAAGAATTGAGTTGGAATTTTGATGGGGATTGAACTGAATTTGTAGATTGCTGTCAGCAAGATGGCCATTTTTACTATATTAATCCTGCCAATCCATGAGCATGGGAGATCTTCTGAAATCTTCTTTGATTTCCTTCTTCAGAAACTTGACGTTCTTGTCATACAGATCTTTCACTTGCTTGGTTAGAGTCACACCAAGGTATGTAATATTATTTGTGATTATTGTGAAGGGTGTTGTTTCCCTAGTTTCTTTCTCAGCCTGTTTAGCCTTTGAGTAGAGGAAGGCTACTGATTTGTTTGAGTTAATTTTATATCCAGCCACTTTCCTGAAGTTGTTTATCAGCTTTAGGAGTTCTCTGGTAGAATTTTTGGAGTTAGCTAAGTATATGATCTTATCATCAGCAAGTAGTGATATTTTTATTTCTTCCTTTCCTATTTGTATACCTTTGACCCCCTTTTGCTGTCTAATTGCTCTAGCTAGAACTTCAAGTACTGTATTGAATAGATAGGGAGAGAGTGAGCAGCCTTATCTAGTGCCTGATTTCAGTGAGATTGCTTCAAGTTTCTCTCCATTTAGTTTGATGTTGGCTACTGGTTTGCTATATATGGCTTTTACTGTGTTTAGGTATGGGCCTTGAATTCCTGATCTTTCTAAGACTTTCAACATGAAGGGATGCGGAATTTTGTCAAATGCTTTTTCAGCATGTAATGAAATGATCATGTGGTTTTTTCTTTGAGTTTGTTTATGTAGTTAATTATATTATGGATTTCCATATATTGAACCAGCACTGCATCCCTGGGATAAATAGTGATGAATGATCATTTTGATGTGTTCTTGGATTCGGTTGGCAAGAATTTTATTGCGTATTTTTGCATCAATGTTCATAAGGGAGATTAGTTTGAAGCTCTCTTTGTTTGGTCTTTGTGTGGTTTAGGTATAAGCATAATTGTGGTTTCATAGAAAAAATTGGGTAGTGTTCCTTCTGTTGCTATTTTGAGGAATAGTTTGAAGAGTATTGGTTTTAGGTCTTCTTTAAAGGTCTGATAGAATTCTCCATTAAATCCATCTGTTCCTAGGTTTTTGTTTTTGTTTTTTGTTTTTTGTTTTTGTTTTTGTTTTTTTTTTTGGTTGGGAGACTATTAATGACTGCTTCTATTTCTTTAGGGGTTATGGAATTGTTTATATGGTTAATCTAATCCTGTTTTAACTTTGGTACCTGGTATTTGTCAAGAAAATTGTCTATTTCATCCAAATTTTCCCATTTTGTTGAGTACAAGCTTTTGTAGCAGGATCTGATGTATTTTTGAATTTCCACAGTTTCCATTGTTATGTCTCCCTTTTCATTTCTTATTTTATGAATTTGAATACTGTCTCTTTGTCCTCTGGTTAGTCTGGCTAAGTGTTTATTTATCTTGTTGATTTTCTCAAAGAACTAACTCCTATTTTGGTTGATTCTTTGTATACTTCTTTTTGTTCTTTTTGTTTCTATTTGGTTGATTTCAGCCCTGAGTTTGATTATTTCCTGCCATCTACTCCTCTTGGGTGTATTTTCTTCTTTTTGTTCTGGAGCCTTCGGGTGTGCTATCAAGCTGCTTGTGTAAGCTCTCTCCAGTTTCTTTTTGAAAGCACTTAGAGCTATGAGTTTTCCTCTTACCACTGCTTTCATTGTGTCCCATAAGTTTTGGAATAATGTGTCTTCATTTTCATTAAATTCTAAAACAACTTTAATTTCTTTCTTTATTTCTTCCTTGACCAAGTTATCATTGAGTAAAGTGTTTTTCAGCTTCCATGTATAGGTTTGTTTTTGTTATTTTTTGTTGGAATTTAAGACCAGTCTTAGTCTGTGGTGATCAGGTAGGGTGCATGGGATTATTTCAATCTTCTTGTATCTGTTGAGACCTGTTTTGTGACCAATTATATGGTCAGTTTTGGAGAGGGTACCCTGAGCTGTTGAAAAGAAGGTATATTCTTTTGCTATAAGATGAAATATTCTATAAATATCTATTAGACCCATTTTGTTCATAACTTCTGTTAGTTTCACTGTGTCTCTATTTATTTAGTTTCTGTTTCCATGATCTGTCCATTGCTGATAGTGGTATGTTGAAGTCTCCCACTATTATTGTTTGGGGTTCAATATATGCTTTGAGCTTTAGTAAAGTTTCTTTTATGAATGTGATTGTCCTTGCATTTTGAGCATAGATGTTCAGAATTAAGAGTTCATCTTGGTAGATATTTCTTTTGACTAGTGTAAAGTGTCCTTCCTTATCCTTTTTGATAACTTTTGGTTGAAAGTTGATTTTATTCAATATTAGAATGGCTACCCCAGCTTGTTTCTTGGGACCATTTGGTTAGAAAATTGTTTTCCAACCTTTTACTCTGAGGTAGTGTCTGTCTTTGTCACTGAGGTGCGTTTCCCGTATGTAGCAAAATGCTGGGTCCTGTTTACATATCCAGTCTGTTAGTCTATGTCTTTTTATTGGGGAATTGAGTCCATTGATGTTAAGAGATATTAAGAAAAAGTTATTATTACTTCCTGTTATTTTTGTTGTTAGAGGTGGAATTGTGTTTGTGTGGCTATCTTCTTTTGGGTTTGTTGAAAGATAACTCTCTTGCTTTTTCTGGGATGGAGTTTCCCTTCTTGTATTGGTGTTTTCCATCTCTTATGCTTTGTAAGGCTGGATTTGTGGAAAGATATTGTGTAAATTTGGTTTTGTCATGGAATATCTTCTTTTTTCAGTCTATGGTGATTGAGAGTTTTGCTGAATATAGTAGCCTGGGCTGGCATTTGTATTCTCTTAGGGTCTGTATGACATTTGCCCAGTATCTTCTAGCTTTCATAGTCTATGGTGAGAAGTCTGGTGTAATTCTGATAGTCTGCCTTTATATATTACTTGACCTTTTTCCCTTACTGCTTTTAATTTTCTTTCTTTGTTTTGTGCATTTGGTGTTTTGATTATTATGTGATGGGAGGAATTTCTTTTCTGGTCTAGTCTATTTTGAGTTCTGTAGGCTTCTTGTTTGTTCATAGGTATCTCTTTCTTTAGGTTAGGGAAGTTTTCTTCTATAATTTTGTTGAAGATATTTACTGGTCCATTACATTGGGAATCTTCGCTCTCTTCTATACCTATTCTCCTTAGGTTTGGTCTTCTCATTGTGTCCTGGATTTCCTGGATGTTTTGGATTAGGAGCTTTTTTGCCTTTTGCCTTTTCCTTGACTGTTGTGTCAATTTTTTCTATGTGCTAATTATCTAATTATCTCTAGTGCTACCTGCCTTTGCTATATCTGACTGGAGCCTATCCTTCCTGTGATCCTGGTTGTATCAGAACTCCTCAGAGTCCAGTTTTCTCTGTGATCCTATGATTTGAGATCCTGAGATTCTGGGTATGTTATAGTTCCTGGGAGTCAAGCTGCCTCTGGGACCCTGAGACCCTGGTGTGACCACGCTCCTGTGATCCTGTGATCCTGGGTGTATTAGAGCGGCCAGGTTTGGAGCTTCCTCTGGGTGTTATGGGACTGGTTGCAGAGTTTGCACCCAAAGTCTGCTCAGGGCACCTGCTCAGACTGGAAGGAACCCAAGCCACTGGTTGGTCAGGGTTTGTGCATTCCTGGGCCCCGCTGGTCCCAGTTACTCCCAGTGGTATTGGAACAGATTTGTGTCCTCCTCACCTCTGATCCTATGATCCAGGGCATGTTAGAGTACCTGGGAATGGAATTTCCTCTGGGTATTGGGAGACTAGCTTTGGAGTTCATGCCCAAGGTAAACCAGCCCAAGCTAGAAGGCTGGGAAGTGATTTTTAATAAATGATGGTGAGCTGAAGAAAACAGCCTATTTGCCTTGGAAGTCCATCCCAAGACAGTGTCTTCAGGTAGGTTCCAGAGTCTTTGACTTATTGGAAGTTTATTTCTAGTAGAGATTAGCATACAAGATGGGTTGGGTTAGACACGGAAGCAGTAATATAAGAGACACACTAAGTAGGGAGGGAGGTATTGTGGACAGCATATGGGTAAGAATAATAGGGATTTTTTTATACAGTTATATATCCAATGAATGAATTTTTTAAAGGCTGTGTGTATGGGTTTTGTTCAGTTGATCCTTTTAAAGTAGTGACTTTCCCTCACTGTATATGGTCCCTTCCTAAGAAGTCCTGGGTTTGGCTAATTTGAGAAGTAAAATTCAGCATACAAGTCCTCTTACTTATCTCCCTGACTTACCAAAGGAACCATGTGGAATCTGGTCAAATGTGAATGTGTTAGTCTGAATAAAATCCACACTCAATTTCTCCAGGTCCTGACTCCAGCAGATCCATTTTTTAGCAGGAAGAAGCTGGAAAATGCTGCTCCCCATTTCTCTTCCTCAGTTTGCTAAGCAGCAAGTGGTAAATTAACCTCACCAGGCAGTGAGCCCCCTTCTGTTTTAAGTCCTTTCCCACCATCAGATGAGTCATCATTCAACTGAATCCCAACCAAGTTGAATCTATTTGCACATGGGACCAGGTAGCAGCAGAAGTCAGCCTTCATCTATGCCTTCCTTGTATTTTCATTGTATTTTTGACTGGCTTTATGTCACTCCCTCAGTTTGCTTCCATGCCCTTGCAGAAAAGCATACTATTTCTACAGTGGAGTGAAGAGGGGGATGATTGGTGTGCTCCACTATGGGCCCAGTACTCTGCCTGCCACGAGGTTCACTTATGTGGTTTGAATGAGAAATGTTCCCCATAGGCTCTCTATTAGAACAACTTGTCCACAATAGGTGGTGCTGTTTGGGAAGATTATGGAACCCTTAGGAAGGAGAGCCTTGTTAGAGGAAGTATGCTACTGGGGTGGTTTTGAAGGTTTATAGCTTGGCTCAATTTCCTGTTTTCTTTCTCTGATTACTGTATGCAGGCAAAATGTGATTTCTCTTGATTCTTGATGTCCATGCTGGCCTTACCCTCTTGCTACTATGCCTCCCTACCACCCAAGACTCTGTCACTTTTAAAACTGAAAGCTAAAATAAATCCTTTTCTCCTATATGTTGATCATGGCTATGACATACTATCATAGCAATAGTATAGTAATTACAACTCTCGAGTTAACAGTGATGGGACATTGGTGTGGATGTGAACAATGCACACTCAGGGTCCGTCAATTCCCTGGTTCCCCTAAATATCAGAAAACAAGAGATAGCCTTTTGCGTCAATCTAATGAAATTATACAGACCAACCAATTCTAAACATACATACCCTTTCTCATTGGATCTGCCCCTTGGAAAGCATGCTCAGGTGCATGTTTACACTTTTGTCTTGTTTCCTCTGCCTCCTGACCATCCCTGCTTTAGGTCTGATGCAAACCCTTCGGATTGCCTATGGAAAGGCATCAGACAACATCCCAGCCTGCAGGGCCTCATGTCAGAGGCTGTATTCTCTGAGAGCTCATGAATGGAATCGGTCCTCTCTCCGAGTTTTCATTTCCTAAGCTCTTCTTTATATTTTCCCAGTTACATGTCACTCGACCCCATCTACCTTATTTCATTAATATCTTCCCTTGTAGTGACAAGAAAAGTTATTCCACGGGAGGGACATATGGTGATAATTCATTTCTCCTCCTCCATACATGGGTGGTACACCTGAAGGATTTAGCACAGCATTACCTCCCCACACATTATTGTGCCCAGTAATACTTGGCAGTGTGAGCAGTGTGCACATATTTCTAGAGTGTGCATGCAAATTCAGATTTCTAAGAGAAAGCAAATCGCAGACCTGAGCAGAGAGGCAGTCACCCTCACATGGATCAGTGGGATCGATTGTCTAAGAGGATTTAAAGACTCTGCAGATTAAGGCTGTGATGACTTAATTAGAGAGTCAACCTTTAAGATTCAATTTATCCTTTGTCCTAACTGAACATCCTCTCATATTTTTGTCCCTTCTTTCTTTTCTCAAAGCCAGCATCCTAGCTCAGGTCTCATTATTCCTGTTCAGAACTGTTCGGTCCTGTAATTCCTTCCTATGTCTTCCCTTTGTCCACCAATCTACTCTCTGTAATCTACCCACTTCAGTTACAGTTCTTAAAAACACTCCACAATGGACCCAACCCTCTCATACTAAGAGTTTCCTCTTACTTCAAATGCTGCAGGAAAAGAGCTCCATGCCCTGAATCTCTCAGATGACCTTGACTTGCCATAATGTTTACTAATATCTGGCTTTCTGTTTCAGTCTCACTAGTATGGGAAGCAGAATTTGATACCTATGTAAAATAAGGGGACCTAGCTAAATTCAAATTTTACATAACTGCAAAAATTTGGGTGATGTAATCAAACATGATGTGTTGTTTGTCTGAAATTCAAATCCAACTGGATATCTGGATTCCGTGTTTTCCAACTCTAGCCACCCTTCCTCTCTCCCTTCTGCCATTGCTTGCTCAGATCTTTCCTTTTGCTTAGGATCCTGCATCTGCTCTGTATCTATGGAGACCCTGCCATTGCAATTCTCTCTTATGCTGTTTGGCTCTATGGTGCTTTTCATACTCACTAGTACAAAAGTCATAAGGAAGTGAATCTGAGTCTGATCAATTTGTGTGGGCTTGAACAAGCAGAAGGAGATTTCATGGATATGACAGACATCTCTTTGGAGCAAAGAGACGGAACTGAGGAAGAGCTAAACTAGTAGCAGGATGCTATACTCAGGCTCCGTGGGGTCTTGCATTGAGCTACCTCCTCATTTGCTCTGTTCATCTTTGAATGATGGCCTACTGGCATTATGTCCTTGGGGAGAGTCTTATGTTTCTCCTTTTTCCTCTCCAGGAAGCATGACTTACCCATTCTCATCAGTGACTTCCATAAACTAGTCCTGCAGGGGGAAGACTCTTAAATAGTACAGAATTGCAAGTGTGCATGCCTGTGTGCATGGTGTATTCTTATGTATCCACCCACATGTATATGCATCACGTGCCTCTCTTTGGGAGCCACTGCATGAAAATGTCCTCATAATGTGTATTTTAAGTAGATTTGAACTTTGGTTTGCCTTTTGGGTTTCTCTTTGATACTGTGCTATCCCCAATCCCCTCTGTGTGTGTGAAGATGTTCTGTTGGTTTCTCAGAACAGGCAGGTCATGGCTGGGTCTACCTCTAGGGTACATGGAAGATCTGGAAAATGTGAGCTGTAATTTATCACACATATGTATTACAATTGTAAAATCTTTGGAACATTCTTACATTTTTCTGAAGGAGCAGAAAAAATATTCATTTGTCTCCAGCATCATCAACCAGAAATAGTAATATCATTTCCATTTCTTTTCTGATACCTTATGCACTGGGTTCATATTACATCAACACATTTCTCCGTGTTTGAAAAAAATGCCATCTAGCCACATCTTTAAAGATATGAATGGCTACTCAACATCTCATTAAATGAAAGTAAGAGTTTCCTAATTTTTTACTCTGAAAGCCTAATGTCTGTTCTTTCCTCTTATAAACAACAGAAAGGCAACCATTCACACTCAGATGATGTCTTCAACTCAGTTTTCATTTTGCCATCTAGAACTTTAATCACTACTTCAAAACCTAGAAGTGCTTTAGGTACCTCAATCCTGCTACTGACTCGCTCCATTCCCATTGTCCCGGGCAATGGCTGAATACATGGACTTAAGGAGCTCCTTAGTGGGACACTGCCACTTCACAAGATGGGAGCTTAGAGGCAGCATCTGGCAAATTTGGAATAATTTCCCATTGTATTCGTAGGCTTGTTATCTCTTTTTGTTTCCACAAATGCATTGTTCACGCTTCTGTGTGAAGAGGCTTATTAAATAATTTGCAATTAAGCTGGGTTTGGGACTCAAATATGAGGTGAGGTGACCCCCTCCTTTTTTTTTGATTGAGTCAAGGGAACCTTGTATGAAAGGACATCACGAGGTCTTGCTGGTCCATTTTGCTGGTATACCTGTGTTATATTTTCAGGTAGATAGATAAAGTAAGAACAGAAGCCAGGCACTGTGTAGCTTCCAGAGCCATCACTCTGTGGCTGGGCACACCCCTTTATAGCTGTTTCTACTGGGCAGGTAAAGGCAATAACTGACTAGCCTGCTGGTGGTCCTGAGACTTGTGAATAAGTATGGCTAAAGTCCCTGGATGTTTCCTGGGGGTAGAAAGAAACAGTGTGACACATCTGTGATGCAATTTCTTGTCTAGGAGACTTCCACCTCATGGATAAGGTGGGAGTTACATGGCTTTGCACAGTGCCACAGACTGGGGCTTTATCAACAAAGGGTGTAACCCTTTGAATATTGTACCCTTCAGAGTACTGAAGGGTACACGTCTGAGTTAAAAGTATCAGAGCAGTTGTTTATCTGTCTGTGGCTTGTAGGTGGTTGTCCTCTTCTTGAGAGCTCACATGATCTTCCTTCACAGTGTCTGTCACCTAGACAATTGTTCAAAATGAAAGAGAAATACTTATCCGGAGATAATATGATAAGCCTTAGAATGTAGTAAGGAGTCATGCTAGTCTAACAAAGTGGCAGGAGTAGATGCTTTTCTGAGGTCTTTGGCCTAATTAGTCCCTGGACATTGGCTAAGTTTCCAGAAACAGGTATGCTTTCTTTCCGGTTAACTGGGCCTCAAGCCCAACATAATATATGTATATATAATCACGCATGTATATAAATATATAATGAATATTAAATATATATCATATATATGTGTGTCTGTGTGTGTATCATGTATAATTTTACTTAATTAAATGATTCCTTAAAGCTTTATCAAATAACCTGAATGTCATTTGTCCCTTCTTCCTCCTTTTCTGTTGACCTCCTCTATCCACTGGATTGGATTCCCGCCCCCTTGCCCCCCCCCCGCCCCCACTGTTTCATTTTCTACTTTATGTCACCTGTATCTTTCTATTTTACTCTCAGAAGACCTTACACTTGTCCCTTTGTCCCTTTCTGGTTTCTGGTTTCTGTGGCTACTCAGGTTACATACTCATCTGAGGATCTGGAACCACACATGGATAAGAACATATGCAGCATTTGTTGTTTTGAGTCTTTGTACCTCACATGGTGTGATCTTTTCTAGCTCTATCCATTTACCTGAAAATTTTATGATTAATCTCATTTTTTATAGCCAAACAGTACTCTATTGTGTATATATAGAATGCTTTCATTACCCATTCACGTCTTGAAGGACATGTAGGTCGTTCCCAGTTCCTAACGACTGTGAATGAGCACTGCTAAACAATTATACCCACAGGGATGTGAAGCTACCTCCCTTCACCAAAGAAGCCTCTCTTTAAAGCAAAGGAAGGTTATCATGAAGACTACAACTGGGCAAAAGGGAGAGGTGAAGAGAGCCTGGAGAGCCTGTCCCTGACAGATGTACCTACACCACAGCCTGTGTGTCTGTGAACCATGACACATCACAGAAGGGGGGGCAGAATACCAGGACATCTGCTGTGAAACACCCTGTTCTAGAAATTGTTGCATTGACAAGCCTGAAACGACAACAACACCAATGACCATATTGACCAGGAAGAGGAGTCCCCCACAATGCCTGCTAGGAGGAGAATTAAGCTCATTAAAGGATGAACATCCTTATTGGTTATCCAATGAAACTATAGGAAATCAGCAGATTGTATATGTTTATATTTGTATACACATATATCTTTATCATCCCTATCGCTATCGATACCTATATTATATCTATTTATATCTACTTGTAACAATAGATAAAGATAAAAAGAACTATCAGCTTGGGGGGGTAGCTAAGAGAGGCTTGAGGCAGGATAGCTGAGAGAGACTGAAAGGAAGAGAGGGAGGTATTCTAATCCTATCTTGACTAACAACACATAAAAAATATAGAAAGTCTACTCAATGGTGATTTTTCTATTACTTTTAAAGATATTTGTTAAATTTCTTCTACTAAAGGAAAAACAAACAAAAAAGGACTCACACTTTGACTAATTTTTTTGCATAACTGCTTCTTTTAAAGACTGCCTTTCTAAAAACACTCAGTCCTGAAGTGTTAAGGGATTAGGATTTTAACAAAAGAATTTGGGGACCAGAGTAAACACAAAGGCAGGAATCAGCACTAATTCTTGCTATTGCCCCTCACCCTCCTTTTTAACACTCATTTGGACACTCTGGTTAGAGTACGTAAGCATTTATATTTCTTCTGCTGGATGGTTAAAGTACTGAGGCCTCTTCTTCCCTTGGGCCTTTTCTATTCCAGTCACTGGTAGAGTTTAGTCCTTCCGGTAAGTTCTCTGTATCACACTGTGGCTACAAAGTGTGTGTGTTAAAGGAGATTCAGATGTGCTAATAATTAGAGGCCCTTTCATTCCTTTTCACATGAAATGAACGGAAAGTGAATGTTAAATGGACTGAGATGGGCCTGGACAATGTGTTTGAAGAATATGGATATGTTTCATATGGAAATGCTAGTGTTACAAATTATCCTTCTTTGTAGAAGTTCTCGCTGAATAATTTTGTCAGGCACTGACTTCAGGCTCATGCACATGTTATCTAGTAACCGTTGCATGCAACAAAGGCCAGTCAAAGAAGAGCATTAGTATCCCAGGGGTCAGGGGGAGTAGAACGGGGCTTTCGTGTCAGAGCACCAAGCATTTATTCCTTTACATTTCAAGGTCACTTGGGAGAAGTAGGTTTGAGGGAGGCTAGTGAATAGCTGTAACTTGAACAAAGGGGTAATATTTAGGGTCAGCCTCAAGGGGAGATGCTATCCCATAATAGGAAATAGGACTGGTTTATATATGTGGTGTATATTGAAATTTATTAGCAGGAAATGATGTTTCATACCGATTAGTTAAGGTAATCTACTCCAGAGGTTTCACGTACATGGCCAAAAAAATATGTTTATTCTGATTTTAACTGTATCTTATTTTCTTAGGAACTTTCGGTTTAGGAAAACCATGGTATTTCCCCTTCACTGCATCATATTGGAAAAGCATATGTAGTCTGATGGAGAAGAGGCGGTGCTCTCTGAGTTCTGGTCTGTTCTTCTTCAATGAGGACTTTGGCAACAAAGGTGGGTAATAAGAAGCTCTATTGGATATATCTTTGTCTGGTTAGTTTTGAGTTTTACTTCAATGAGAGCCTTTCATTTCATATAGATTCCAAGGCTCCCACATTTGGGTTATCCTGGAATCTGCAATGATCACAGGGCTAAGCTGCAGTGCAGTGCCTTGGTAGTGTCTGCATAAGCCCTGGAACCTGGGGGTGGCCTCATCACCAGTTATTTACAATGTTCCTCTCTGTGCATTGCCTGTATTTATGCATATATTATAGATTGTTAAAATTCAAAATGAGCAGGTATAAGGAAACTGAAAGGAAAGGCAAGCAACTGCCCCAGGTATGACACATTATTTTTCAAAAAATTTTACATGTTCTAACTTCTATGATACTTCTGAAAATAATATCACTTCCTCTTAAAACCAGCACATTTACTTTGGGAAGTAAAAGACCTTAAACATAGGAGAGCAGGTCCACTTATATCCATCAGTCTACATCAACATCACCTTTGCCTGTGGGTCAGACACAAGGGTCATTCTCATGGAAGTACCTGTAACTGGAAGTGGGCCACCATGGACTAGCTAGACTCTATCATGCTGGATTTGTATTTTGAATGAATATTTGAAAATCATTTTAAACTCTAACTAACCAAGTGGAATATAAATGGGATAGGAGATTTAGAATATACCCAACCAATCCCTTACCCATTTCCATGTCAGGAAAAGATTTCCTGTGGACATTGGTGTATAACCAGCCTGCTTACTGTCTTTGTCTACAGAACCTTTGAGTGCATCTATTTTTATTTCTTTACACAGTGGTTCTCTTATTAGAAGAGATCAAAGTCTTGATGTCAGTGACTTTAGCCCATTTTGCCATTACATATCTTGCTTATTTATTTATTTATTTATTTATTTAGGTAATGAAAGCTGTGGAGCTTGGCATGCCTTCTGGAGCTAGAATCCTGTTCCAATGGAACAGATGATTTGATAGTGTTGGCATTGTTTTCTAGCTTTTGAAATCTTTTCATGGTGAACATACATTCTCCACACAGGGCTCTCCCAGCAAAACGGCCCAGGAGAGATGGGAGGAGGTAGCCCAGGAGTGGCTCTGATATCTGTGACCAAGGAGTATGAAGATCACAAGGTGGCTGTCCAGGAACTCACTCTCAGCTTCCACAGAGACCAGATCACAGCCCTGCTGGGGACCAATGGCGCAGGGAAAACTACCATCATGTGTGTCCCATTTTAGCGACTTTATTTTCTGTTCTCTTCCCCCTTTCTTCCCTCTTTCTATTTTCTCCTTCATCCTTATTCTTCATCTTCCACTTACTGCTTCATCTTCTACTTTTATTTTTCCATTGTGGTTTTGCTTTGCTTTCAACATAGAGCTTAAAAGATTCAAAAGAAAGAACAAGTTCTCTATCCAAAGACCCTCCTCCTCCGGCAGTCCTCAATTATGTTTTAGACCTGGAGTAGATTCTCGGGAGAGAGGTGGTTGGATATGTTTTTAATGCCCCAACATCATTCATTTCCTACAAAATAACACATCATGCTTTCTTTTAATCTTTTGAACTCCTCTGACACCTAATAAAGTATAACTTTGTTTGAGTAATTACAGAAAAAAAAAGGCAGAGAAATCTTTGCAAGCTTTAAGAATTTTTCTTTTTCTTTTTTCATCTCCTTTTCCTTTGGCTCTTTTCTTGCTAAGTCCTGGATTTTGGATTTGGATCCAATAGTTCCAGATTTGATTAAAGAATTCAATCATGTAGCCCTAGAGGGGGAAAAAAGAGTTCAAATATCCATAACCTTGAGCTGGTTGTGGAACAGTGCCTTATTTAAGGCTAATTGCCAAAATTATGGAGTGTATCTTTTGAGCAAATCACTTATTATTTTTCTCACCAAATGAACACAGGTCTAACGTATGATTAGTAAGAAGAATGAAAAGGAAGTGGCCTCAACCTTATTAAGAAAGGCAGAAAAATAATGTCCATGGAGCTCCAGAAAGCTTTCCCTGGAAATGAATCAAAAGAAGAGAGAGTGGAATGTTTGCATTTGTACCTTGCAGGCTGAGATAGAGCTGGCAGTCTCTCCTTTCTTAGAACTTGCAAATTGGAGATGTCTTAGTTATACAAGCAATAACTCAGCAAACCTTTGCGAATGCACGTATTTTATAAGGAACACTTGGTTTGCTCATCTGACTGAAGGAGAGAATGAAATACGAAGGTTCTGGATGTTTCAGGGTTCAGTAACTACTTGGCTCTTAGTGACATTTGGAGTATGTTCAGAGTCATCTGAAGTGCTTCCTTCTTGCTTACTGGCAGTGGTTGGACCCTGAGAGCCAATTACTAAACTGGATCTTTACCATTTAGAACAAAAGGCCTTTGAGAATCACACAGAGTAGATACAGTTGAATCTCTGTGTCTACGGATTCCACTTCCATAGGTTTGCCTAGCAGAGATCAAAATTATCTGAAAACTATTTCATCTATGTACATATATTATTTTTCTTGTTCAACAATATAATATAGAGATGATTTAAGTACATAGGAAGATTATATAGACTGTATACATGCTGTCATTTTTGTATAGTAAACTGGAGTATCTGAATTTTGGTATAAGTGGATTGTACTGGATCCAACTCCCAAGGATACTGAGAGATCACTACATTTATTACCTTACTATATTCCCTAAATAGGTTTGGAAATGGTTATAACAGAGAGCTATTAATTGACTATCTCAAGGCGTAGTTTTTGTATCATGTCACATGGTTACACAGGTGGTTCAGTGAGGGTTGACATATTTATCTGTCAGAGCAAACACCACAGTGAAGATATGGAACATTTCTCTTCACTTTTAATATTTCCTGTGTCATCTTTTGGCCATAGCTCCCAAGTGGCCACTGACCTACTATTTGCTAATTTGTTTATTTATTCTAGAATTCCATATAAATGGAACTACGTTTACCATCTTTTACTTGGATCGTCCCCCAAATCTGACACACTGTAGAGGAATACAATCATACTCTTTACCCTGGAAGGCAGGGCACATTCATATGCCCACTTTTAGTAGTTGGACACTCCAACATCCCCATGAATTCCCTATTTTTTAATTGACCATGTAGAAATCTGGTCAACAGGCTGCATAAGCCACCTGGGATTCAAGGGGCTCATTGATGTTCATAGTATCCAGATGTTGTTTGTACTGATCTTTGTTCTCTGTAGATCCATGCTGATGGGGCTCTTTCCTCCCACTTCTGGAACCATCATCATAAATGGCAAGAACCTGCAGACAGATTTGTCCAAGGTCAGAGAGGAGCTGGGCGTGTGTCCACAGCAGGATGTTCTCCTGGACAACCTCACTGTGCGGGAACACCTAATGCTCTTTGCCTCCATAAAAGCACCTTGGTGGACCAAGAAGGAGCTACAGCAGCAAGTCAACAAGTTAGTAAACAGTTCACTATTCTCCCTTCCCTCCTTTGCCCAATTATGCAGGTGGAGAACACAGTGATATTTAATAATATCACCTGTTTCTATAAATATGAGAAAAAGTAGCAAATGATTCTAATACATGGAGGTATGACAGAACTAACAGCAGCAGGGATCTTAGAGAAGGCTTTGTTTGAAAAGAACTAGATTTATCTAGATTGTCTTTGAAATGGGGAAGAACTGAAGCAGCTTGGGGATGTGGATAGGAAGGACACAGAAATTTCGTGTATCTGAAATAAAAGGAGCCTCTACTTGTCCTGGAATAAGCAAAATAAAAAGGAAGACAAGCAAATGGGTTGAAAGAGCCTCATTTGGCATCCTAAAGAGCATCAAATTTATCAGGCATGTAGGTGTGAATGGACTGAGGATTATCATTGGTCTGAGGTCTGGAAGGTAGATTTCTCCACACCACAACAGATGCACAGTCTCGGGAATGACTGTAGACAGAAGCAGCTGCCCCCCTGTTGTTTCCCTCCTCATCAATACCAGCACAGGTGAAGAAACACTAATAATAAAGCTAGAATAACAGATAAAAGGCAGAAATCACATTATTCCAGTCTCCCACAGCCTGGAGAGTAGTGTGGGCTATATCACAAGACTATTGTGGGCATGAGTGGAAAGGGGGAACGCATAGGAAACTAAGGAGAAGACAGGTGGTGGTATAGGTTGATGGGGAAGATTTGTTTTGCAGAAGTTTACAGATAGGGGCTGAGGGAGGAGTAGGCTAGTGGAGGCTCCTGAGAAGCCTCAGGAAATGGAGAATTTGTCGTGGTCCCATTTGATATCTTCCCAGAGTAATATGGGGGCTGTCTCCAATTTGCAGACATGGTAGCTGATCCTCAGAGAGATCTAGGGAAGTGATGGTCTGCCCTAGGGGCTCTTACAAGACAAGTGCATTTGGATGTTTTACCCCGGGTTGCAGCATGTAGGAACAGTGGCTTCTAGGTTGACAAGACTGTCAGGGTAGGGGAAGGTTTCTAGGCCATTTTAGTGCACTGCCTTGGCTACAACATACCTAGCCCTGTGAACAGTCTGATGGCCTGAGAAGTGAAAATTGTTACTATGATCAGTGCATCTAATGAGTATAGGTGCTAGTAGCTTTAGAATTTGGTCAAGATATGTCCCTTAGCATCCTTTAGTAGAGATCTTAAGGGACTGAGGGAACCCTAGCTCCTTATGGATGCTTCCTCTAAAGCTTCTCTAAAGAGTCTTAACTGAATAGAATTGTTTGTGTATACACACAAGATTCCAGATGGATGGGGCTAGGTAGTGTTATGTACTTCTTTTGTTAGAAATAAAAGGAGACCATATACCCAGAACGGGGAATTTGCATATGTTTCAGGGGCCAGGAAGTGAGAGCAGAGCATCAGTGGAAATCCCACTGCAGCTCCTTGTGATTGTCTCTTAGTACCAAGTTTCAGTAGAAAGTGACAGAGTGCTTCAGAAGAATGCACTGCTGCACCGGTCTCCTTTGCTCACTCTTGGAAGAACTGGGTAGTTAGATCATTTCAGCTTGTGATAGCTGCCTGTGTTTAGACACCAGCTATGACAAGGGCACATGTAAAACAAATCAAATGTCCCCCTGGACAGATGCTCACTTTCTGAGGGTCAGATGCAAATCAAATTCAAACTCATGGAAAAAATCCTCAAGGGACAAGGAGCCCTTGTGGAAAGTGGCATATGGTACCACAAAGTTTGTATAAACATTTCTTTCTCTCTCAAAATCCAACTCATTGGTATGTTCTCTGCTGTAAAAAGCTATTCTGTCTTTCACCCCATAATATCTTTTCAGAGTGAATGATAGCATAAACAATATAAATAACAATTATCTCTTCAATATACAGACAACATGCTTAATATGTATGACTTAAAACCATCTCAAACTTGAGTTAGTTCTTAATATGAAATAACTAGATTTTGAATGGACTATATATATACTAGATATACAATTGGCTGCATACAACATATTCCTTTTTACTATAAAAGCATAGGTCACTTGTTTTAATTAAAATTTCTTTTGCATATTTTTAGTTATCATATAAAATAATGGGTTTCATTGTGACATTTTCATAAATGTTTACCACTGTACTTTGCTCCTATTCATTTGCACCCTTTGTTATTTATTGTCCCCTCCCTCTCTTGCTTGTACTCTTTTGCCCACATTAAAGTAACTGTTTTACTTTTTGCCAAGTATATATGCATATATATTTAAATCTTGAGTCTACATACTTATTTAAATGTGAAAATCTGTGTCTATGCTGAGCCATATTGAATTCTACTGTGATTGAGACTGGAGGCTTAAATCAAGCTCCTGACAATACTACATAGACTTCATTTTCTTATTTGGGTGCCAGGCAACCTTTAACAGTTATCAATTCACAGCATGTTACCTAGCAACAAAGCCAATTTACACAAAAGCAATCAGAATGAGATCATGTTTTAGGACAGTAGTTCTCAATTAGAGGGAGGGAAAACTGAAAACATCTGATTTCGAGCCAACATACTTCTGATTAGTGTTCTGTAACACAGCTTGTTTTCCTTAAGGTCTGAATTCATTAACATGCGAGTTCAAGGGAGGTAGCAGATCTTGTAGAATATGTGAAGTGAACACTTGTCAAGAGGCAGGTAATAATTATTCTGTTCCTTCTTTGGTCTAAGGAAGATAAGAATAGCCAAGAGAGGACCATCTTTGGACCTAGAGCCATTTAGATGCTGTTGTATTGCTACCACCAAGAATTCTGGTGGACATTATAGAACCCTGGTTAGGGACAGGTTTTCTTGGTATAACATGAGGTCAGTATATGAAAGTGGAGTAGAGAGAGAATGATGGATTATGTCATGTCTACAGTAACCTGATGATGATGTCAGATGAGGAAGAACAGACCAAAGGAAAGTGGAGTAGGGAAGAAGGACAACCAGCAAATGATCCTAAGGAAAGTGGGAGGGTTTGATGCTTCAGTTTTGTTCTGGATAAAGCCTGATACCTGACATTTGCCTCACTACATAGCCACAATTATTGAACTTTAAAAAGGAAGTTGGGGATAGAGGTAGGTCTTTCTAGGTCATTTAAGGAGAGAGGCAAGGGAAGATTGTAATAGCCCATGTTCACAGCTTTTTTTTTTAAACAGGAGCAGAGAACTAGAATGATACCATATTGGGCAAGTGAGATTTCAGGACAGTGCGAAGACTGGAATTGTAGCATAGGGTCTGTTAGTGCTGATAGTAGTCCAGAAGAGAATGGATGATTGGATGGAGCTAGAGAGGAGATTGCTTGATGGGACATTGCTGGTTACAGGGAAGCTAAGGGACCTTATAAAGAAGCTAAAGATCATCCCTCTAGAGAGCATAGTTGATGCAGCAATACAAGGTAGTAGGAGGCAAGGCAGTGTGTCTGGAATCTTTATCAGCTTTCAGTATTATTTTAGAGTTAAGAGTATATATGCTGGGATTGTCCCCCATGCTGTAATTTCATATTTAGAAAGCAGAGGCTAGATTAGGAGATTAGGATCTCAAAGTCAGCTTCTGTTATATAGCACATTTGCGATCAGTCTTGGCTACATGAGAACCCCCTCACATGAATACATATATTGATGGAGACAGAGATAGAGATGAAGATATGAGTTTGAACAGAAGTTCCCTGCACAAGTGAACAACAATCCTCCTAGAAACTATAAATGCTTAAACAAAGCTCCCAGTGCAGGTGTGGGATGTCTTCCTGTGAGTTATTTGTCAGGGATACCTCAGAGATCCCTAAAACAATAGTGACTATTACTACTGTTCATAGATGTTCACAAGAACTAGATGGTAAGAGTCTCTGTCTTTGAAGACACCACATTAAATGTTGGCAAGGCTTAGAGAAATGAAGTTGGAACTGAAATCCTCCACAATCCTGACTAGCATTCATAGTGCTGGAACGTACAACTCAAGCTTCTTGGGAAGAGCAGTCATCCATCAGTGGTCTTATTGAGCATGAAACTTGAGAATGACAGTACCAACTTTGCCAGACAAGGCATGGCTATTGTGAAGTAGTAGCATGATGGCTATGGGGGTAACCAACCATTTTCTTCTTGGAGTTGAGATCTACTACACAAGAGGGAATTTATACTTGAAACTGGAAACTGGGAACCTTTCCAAGAGCCCATGGCTTGGGAGGTCATAGACCCTATAGGAGAATCTCATACTGTTGTTTTGTTAAATGGATGTGGTGTCAAACTGCTTTCTAAACATTTGTTTTTATATCTGTAGAGTGGTGCTGCTCTCAGCCTTGGGCAAAGAAGCCTGTCTTTGCAGTGGGTAAGGACAATGCAGAGACTCATAACTAATCAAAGGGCTGAGAATTAATGACTAGCGAGTGCTTAGTACTATATGTGATGTTCATCTCATCTGCCCCAGTGTAAAGGAACATTGTAGAAAAGAGGACAGGGGGACTATAAGAGGAGGAAGACAGAGAAGAGGGCTATGAGATGCTGTCATCTGGATATGATGTGTCAATTGTCGCTATGAACTCACAGCAGCTGTGCCTACCTGCATGAGATTTACACAAAATGAGGCTTGTCAACATTTTGCCATGAATTTGGGAGGGGTTCATGAGGCCCTACTCTTCCTGAAGGAGATGTAGAAAATTAATGGTTGCTGGAGAAAGGGGAGTTATTTTCTTTAGTAGTAGCCCATGTTCCAGTAAATAACACTCCCTCTCACTCGTGCAGGCAACCCTAATTAAACTTGGTAGACTTAAGCAAGCAAGCAAGCAAACAAACAAACAACAGAAACAAAGCCAAACCAATCAAATAAATAAGGAACCAAAAAGCAAAAACAAACAAACAAACAAAACAAAACAAAACAAAGACCACATGAAAATAAGAGGGGACTTGCTAGAGGAAGAAGTAGTTCTGTGGGAGGGGATAAGAGGAAGTAATGGGGTATGTAAACCAACAAAATACATAAAGGATGCTGATAAGTGAGATTCTGGAGGCAGGGCTGTATGCTTAGTTGAGAGTAAAGGCCATTAGTGGAAGCAGAGAGGGACTATGCCATGTTGGATGCGAAATTTTCCTAAGAATCCCAAGAGAGTATATCTAGGAACAGGTCAGTCTAAGAACACACCCAGTAATATGGTAACAGTGATAGCTCCCAGTGGCTTTAAGGCTGGCAGTTTTAGAGAAAGTGGGGACAGATGGCTTGAACGTCATGATGAATCACCTGCCCTATAACTGGACCTAGAAAGAGAGAGGATTTATGACAGATATAAGACCTGACTCAGGGCCATTTGTTGCATCTTATCTTTTGTGGCCTCCCCTTTCCTGAGAGAATAGGATTTTGTTATGTTTTGCATATGTCATTTATTTCCCTCCAAGTCCTGGCAACTGTTTTACAACTTTCTTTGGAACACACTATTCAAACATCACCACCTTGCCAAATCTCACTGTCCATCTGGCGGACTCCTTCTGCTACTTCCTTTAAAGTCAGAGGGCATTCCCTCAGAACCTGGGACTTAGCTTCTTTGTATTTCATTGTAATTTCTTATCTGACTTTTTCACCTGACTCTGAGTTTCTTGAATCACAGACAAAATTTGATTTATTTCTCTGCCCTAGTAGGTAAGTAACAGGTACTATGCATTGTATGGGTTCAGTAAACTTTTGCTGTATAAATGAATGAATAATTGAAGAGAAGTTTCCAAACACATTTTTGGCACATAACTGGGACTTGACATGAGAAAAAGTCTTTTCCAGTTTCTGTGCTGCTTAGCGATGTTCTTATTGGGGGGATTCTCTGTCCTTTTTAATGAGAAATTAGAGATTTAAATTCATAGAAATGATCTATTTTCTTTTGATTTGTCAAACCTCCTTAGTTAGAAAAACACTAGCATTTGAGTCATCTTGGATTTTAAAATCAAAGGAAACAAAGAAAACAAAACAGAGCACTTAGGCATTGTCTGCAAATAGTTTACTTTTCTCTGATTTTATGTCTGCTCTAAGCAAGTGAGCGTGCAGCAGGCTGGGAATGACCAGGCTTTGCAATAGTGTCCCACTTTATCCCCAGAGTAAGGCTTTCATATACTGTCCTCAGACAATACCCAAGAGTCCAACATGCCTTACAATATGGCTTTACCTGGAGAATAGTCAAATCCACTGACACTGGCTGGTACTGTATTCATTGATTTAAATGCCAGGGTACGTCATCAACAACATCCATCCACATGGGATTCTAGGAATGCAGATACATGATACAAGCCCTGAGCGTTGTCCATAGAAGAGATAAAACAGGAAGCACTTTGTAAGTACACG
>JADRCD010202693.1:23207-63073 GCA_019843815.1 Montemys delectorum | reverse complement strand
GTGTGTGTGTGTGTGTGTGTGTGTGTGTGTGAGTGTTGTGCGTGCTCGTGAGCATGCATATGTGATGTCATACAGAACAACTGATGTGAGTTCTTTCTCCTTTTAAAAAAACTGATGGGGTTTCTATATATTAAAATAAATCTGTTTCTACTGTGTAGGTAGATGTAAATGAGTTTACCTAACTCCCAGTGATGGTTTCCCCTTGTTTCCAACTTAACTTGGAATCCAGAAAACTGCCACGAGAAGAAAGGAAGGAGCCTTTTCCTTCTCCGTGCATGAACAAGAACATTATTTGCCAGGAGCCCATCAGGTTCAAGCAGAAGCCTTACATGGAAAACTTCTGACTTTTTATCTCTATGCAAAAGTGAGGCAGCCTTTTCCAAGCTGTGCTAGATAGCTAAATAACTCCTCAGGACTAGATAATTTGAGGCTATCTACTGTGTCAGATTTTAATAAGGCTGCTTTAAGCATTTAGTATGGTCGTCCTTCCTGACTTCTCTACAAACAAGAAAATCAGGGAATTTCCTTTCCTAATAAAGACAGCTGCCAAGGTTAATTGCTACTTAAAATGAGAACAGTGTCAGGAAACGATTTTAATTTAGATTTTTGAAGATCTGCATAGTTATATTTTTGATTGAATTATATGGAACCATAATGAGTGCACACACAATCAGTAGTTGTCATGATATTTATTAACATGTCAAGGTAAAATTGGGACTAAAATACTGGGACTAACAGTAATGAATGGTGACAATAAGGTAGATACTTTATTAATTGTCACACTGAAATATACAACAAACCACTTACTAGGGTTAGAGAAGTGGTTTATGCAAACTTAACCAGCTTGAAGAACAAAAATGTTAAATATCCTAAATCTTCAAAATGTTTAAAATATCCAATTCCGTTTGTAGTCTTTAAGAGACCCTGTTTGTTATGCTTCGAGGCATCAAACAGTTCTTGAGTTAGAAACAGAGTGTGCTAGTTGTGAGACATCTAACCAGATTTATAATAAGAGATAGAGAGCTCAAAAATGATTTGTTGAAGGTTAAGAAGAATAGCCATATTGAAGAGATATGGATTTGATTGAAAAACTTGCTTCACTGAGTGTGGTAGAAGAATGCACTACAATGTTTCTTAACATCAACTTCACGTCTTTACCTACACATTCATAACTACCCATCCATCTACCTGTCTATGCAACATGCATAAACACATGCACACATTCATACTCACATACATAGTGGGTACATTTAAAAAAAGAAATTTTTTTGAAGAATATTCATATTGTTCTCCACAGAGACTATTCAAATTTATATCCCCACAAACAACTTGTAAAGTCCCTTCTTTATATCCGTATTAACATTTATTATCATTTGTATGTAGTATCTACCTAAACATATGTAATGTAATAGCTCATTGTGATTTGCACAAGAATTTATCTGATGTTCAGCCATGTTGAGATCACCTGACAGATATGTTGGTTTTTGTATATTTTTTTTTAAAAAATCTATTTAGAAATTCCCTTGACTATTTCAAAATCAAATTCTTATCTATTTGCTATTGAGTAGTATGACATACTTATTCTTTTATATTAACTCTTCATCAGATACATATTTTACAAGTGTTTTATTCTGTCATATTAGTTACTTCCTTGTGGTTTTTGTTTCTTGATGATTTTATACATGAATATATTGAGTTTGCCTCATTTCCACTTTCTCCAACTCTTCTCTTGCCACACTAGCCAACTTCTCTCAAGTTCATGCGTCGCGACCTTCTCCGCCAGCAAGAAGGATGTAACCCGAGAGCTCTTCTTTAAGCAGTTTATTCAGGAACCTTGAACAATCTTCTGACCCCAGGCCCTTAAAAGCTCATCCTGAGCCTATCTCAGTAGGCCCTGTGGTGCTATCAGATAGGTTGCCAAAGGCAGAAGCAAGCCAGGCAAACAAGCACAGCCAAATAAGGAGTTGTTTATCACTCTAGCGACCCAGCAAGGAGCAGAAGCCAAGGAGCAGAAGCCGGTGCCATCTTAGGGCGCAGTCCAGTACTCTCCACATTCATGACCTCTTTTCTATACTTATTTCTGTTATGCATGTACACACACACACACACACACACACACACACACACACACACTCACACACACAGACACATACCTGAGTTCAACTATCCTTATTTGCCACGTCTTAGGACTGACAACTTAGAATTAGGGTCTTGACATTGAAGAAAAACACCCCTCCCCAATTGAAATAAACAAATTAATCAACCAACCATCAAGACATACAAACAAAATTGGTTCATCCCTCCTTGGCATTCATTAGCTGGCTATGGTTTTTCATCTAGGGGTGAACCTTGTGAGTTTTCTTCCATTTGTGTTGGTGTACTAAGTGGTATGCTCTTTGCAGGTCATGTGTGAACAGCCATATTGTTGAGAGTTTATGAAAGCAACATCTCTGTCCTGTCTAGAAGAAACTAACACATGGCAGTTGTCTTGGACACCAGGGTTTTACAATCTTTTTGCCCTTCTTCCAAGATGTTCTCTGAGCCATAGGTGTAGGGGTTGTGTTTTTGAAGTCTCACTTGAGGCTTGTCACCCCACGGCCACTTACTCTCTGCAGTTTTATCAGTTGTAGACTACTTTCCTAGTCTCTATCTGCTGCAAGGAGCATCCTTGATGAAATGTGGGAGTTGCATTTATGTACTGTAAAAGCATAGATTTCTTTTTTGTTTTAAATTAGATACTTTCTTTGTTTACATTTCAAATGTTATCCCCGTTCCTGGTTTCCCATCTGAAAACCCCCTATCCCATCCCCACTCCCCCTGCTCACCAACCCACCCACTCCCACTTTCCTGTCCTGCCATTCCCCTACACTGGGGCATTGAGCCTTCACAGAACCAAGGGCCTCTCCTCCCATTGATGTCCAACAAGGTCATCCTCTGCTACATATGCAGCTGGAGCCATGGGTCCCTCCATGTGTACTCTTTGGTTGGTGGTTTAATCCTTGGGAGCTCTGGGGTTACTGGTTGGTTCATATTGTTGTTCCTCCTATGGGGCTGCAAACCTGTTCAGCTCCTGTGTGTCTGTAGCTCCTCCACTGAAGACCTTGTGCTCAGTCCAATGGTTGCCTGAGAGCATCCACAAAGATGGGTTTCTTAATCAGGATTACTATTGCTGTGATAAGCACCATGACCAGAAATAAGTTGGATAAGAAAGGGTTGTTTTGGCTTATACTTTCTCATCATTGTCCATCATTGAAGGAAGTCAGGAGAGAAAATCAAACAGGGTAGGAACCTCAGGGCAGAAGCTAATACAATGACTATGGAGGAGTGTGGCCTACTTGGTCATGCCTTGCTCAGCCTGTTTTCTTGTAGAACCCAGAACTACTTCAAGGCCAGAGATGGCACCACCCACAATGGGCTGGGCTCTCTCCCACTATTTCTCCCCCCACTAATTAAGAAAATATACTACAGGCTTGCCTACAGCCCAATTTTACATAAGCATTTTCTAAATTGAGGCTCCCTCTTTTCCAATGACTCTAGTTTGTGACAAGTTGACATAAAAATAGACTGCATAGTGGATATTTAGAAGGCAGTTGAAAATTTTAGTAATATGTCAGTAGTGGGTTTTCCTTGGGGACCTGTGAGTTTTCTAGCCAGGCATTCTTGGTTTACAGTTACGAGTCATGAGTTTCTTCTAGTGGAGGAAAGTTTATATCTAAGTAGACAGCTGCTAGTTAACCCCAAGATATAAGTGTTACTTTTACACCATTGAAGATAGCCTTGAACTTTCTGTCATTAACATTCTCTGTTGTATGGCTGGACAGGGCCATTGCTAACGTTTTACTCTCTTGGCAGTTTGCATAGTACCTCTTGACTCCATTTTAGGATGAGTGCTTCCAGAACACCACTAGTTTGATTTCTCCAAGTCCTGTGGCTGGATTGTGTTGTGTCTCCAGCAATTGGGTCTTAGCTTGCTGCTTCTGCACTGTAGTCACTTCATTTTGTTGATTCTTTTTCTTTCCTCTGTTGTGCAGAAGTGGTTTTAGTCCATTGGCATTCTGCATCTCCTTTTGTTTTTATTGCCTTTGATTTTGGTGTCATTTTCAGGGAGCCATGATCCAGACCAATATTAGCTTCTAGAATTTTTTTTCCTTGACCAGTGAGATGTTTTAAGTTTTTTTTCCATTCCCTGTCCCATATTTCAAATATTGCTTAAGATAAGGGCAGATTTCATTCTTTCACATATAGATAATAATTAATGATCCCAATGCCATTTTCTGAACAAACTATTCTTTTCCAGTTGTGTGTGTATATTTCCTTTGGACTTCATCAAGGATTACTGGTATTGTATAGCATCATTTCTGAACAAGCCAGTATCTGTTTTAATCAAATTAGCTATGCCTGTGTACAAGAGAATATCCAGATCCTGTCTGATAGTAGTTGGTATTCTGACTGGAAAGAGGAATAAGGAGGGCCACTGGACTCACTTGAGATTCTAGTGGTTTGACTAGCCATCTATGTGCAGCTACACACTAAATTCATGTGGCCTCAGGGTAGCAAGAAGTGCTAAAGTGTATAGATGGTAGTAGGACCCTCTACCTACATGACTGGGTGAAGGCTTTCCAGGAATAGCTACTATAGGGTTACCTATGCTCCTATAAGCAACCTTTCATCCATGTTCTTTGAGTAAGTTCAGTGAACTTAGAGTTTTCTAGGCTGAACTTTAAATGCATAGTTTTGTTTATCCTTGGATTTTTATAATGAGAATTGAGATGCTCTTTACATCTCCCCAAGGAAGCATTCTCACAGCAATGGGACTGCATGTGCATGGGTTTATTTATTTATTTATTTTTGGCTTTCTCCATTGTTTCTCTAGGTTGGTACATTTGCTTTCATGCGAGGATCATACTCTGGCTACCTTGACTTTATAATATATTTAAATTAGGAAAAATGATGCTTGCAGTTTTTCTCATGTGCAAAATTATTTTGCTTACTGTCACTCTTAGTTTCCTAAAAAAGATATTTACGATTATTTTTCCTGAGTCCCTAAAGTCATTGGAATTTTGATAGGAATTACCTTGGATCTGTAGGTAACTTGTTGGAAGAAAGGAAATTTAGATATGAATTCTTCTAAAGCATGAAAGTCATGTTGAGATTTCATTTTGTAAGGGAGCGTAAGCAAAGCACTCTCCGAGAGTGGCTGCTGTCATGTCCTGTGGACTACACTGTTGGCTGTTCAAAATGCTCTACCGTGCTTGGAGCAGCTTATTCTCCCACAGTAGGTACTGAACTATGCGCTCTGTGAGCATCTCTACCTTGTTCTCAGTTATTGGCACTCTCTTTGGCTAGGGATAGAGTCTAGGGAGGATGGACTAAAAGAAGACCAGGACAATAAATTAGGAGAGTGTGGAAGAATTTCTGGGATGCTAATATCGGTTAGTTGTCTCTGGGGAAAAATTTGTATTTTGAATATTTCTGTTTCAATAAACAATAGTAAAAAATACTTTAAGAAGTTTCTTCATATGATCAAAAGGAAACAAAAACTTAGATTCACAGATTCTTATACCAGTTGTGTTTCTCCAAAACGTTGGGCATAGAAAGTGTTACCATTTAGGGATTTTGTTTGGGGTGGGGGTGGGGGTTAGTTTCTGCTAATTGAAGAATTAGCAGACAAGAAAAAATCCTCAGGCATAGAAGGCAGCAACAGGTAACAAGCTTGATTAAAGGTGAAGAAACATTCATATGCACATACAGAGAGAGAGAGAGAGAGAGAGAGAGAGAGAGAGAGAGAGAGCACATGCAGAGCAGAGAGAGGACAAGTTCATTTCCCCCTGTAGGTTTTAGGATTTTACATGTTATTTTTGGTGGCCTGGGATAGGCCCTTCCCATTTCATGTTGATTTTAAAAGAAGGAAGAAATAGGATTTAGCAGGCCCATGGCTTTAGACATAAATCTGTCTGAGCAGCCTGGAATTATCAGCCAGAAGCGAGTGGCACTGGTAGGGAAACAGCCTTCAGGTTTTTGTCTGAGGTCAAGAGGATAAAGAAGTTTCATCTTCATCTTCATTATCCATCTGTGGGGCACTTCCCCTAGCTATCTATATGTCTTCCAGTGGTCTGTTTAGCTCTTAGTTCCTTAAAAATGCTCTGCCCTAGACACAGAACCTCCTGACTGGGGATCACCTATATCTGTAGAAAGGAGTTAAAATGTGTTCATTTCGAAATCAGTTAACATTAAGGTTGACCCAGTTCCCCTCATTGTCATGACATGCTCAATAAGCAATACTGTAACAATAATTCAGCACAGCAAGACAATCATCTTCAGTGACATGTACACTCAGTGAGTAGAAGCATCTTTCCTCCTGATAGTATTTTCTTCATTAGAAATTAATTATTAGCTTTCTATATTTGGCTTAAGGTAATGAACTTTTTTCAGATTCCAACTGAGAATAATCTACCCTCAAAGCCACCTCATGCCAAGCCCTATCTCAGTCTGGCAAATGTGTTTTGCCCTCACATGTCCTGCAGAGGACACAAGCTCTACTGCTCATCTGATGCTGAGGAGTGGTCTGAATATTAGTTAGCAACTGTAACCAATTATTGGAGTTATTTCAGAATATCAAGTGTTCCCAGAATATCAGGGAATAGAAAAGTTTAATTAGATAGGGTTACAGGCTCCTGTTCATCTAGTATTCATTCAGAGATTATCTTAGGGCATTTTAAATGTAATTCACTAATATAGCAGTGGAGAGAAAAAGCTGTGAGATGAATTATGATTGTTCATCAAATCACTGAAGAAGGGGCCATGCTGATGCAAAAGAGAAGATGACCTGCAGGTCTTATCTTAGCAACAGGCTTGTGATGACAGGGGGAGAATAGGCAATTGCCCTGTCTTACTGGATAGCTAGAGGCAAACCCCATGGTTCCATTCATTCCCTATTATCTTTCTGACTCCTTTTATAACACTATTTTTGTAGAATGCATAACTTATATATAAATGAACAAATGGTTATATAGTGCTAAATATGTTATAAATGTATTATAGATAGATGCAACTAATTCTTTGCTATTTTCCTTACAGTCAGTGGCCTTGTAAGCATTCAGGGCAATGTTATACTGCATAGAAAAAGGCTGTCTAGCTCTGTACCCCATTTTTTAATAGGGTTATTTGGTTCTCTGGAGTCTAACTTCTTGAGTTCCTTGTATATATTGGATATTAGCCCTCTAACAGATATAGGATTGGTAAAGATCTTTTCCCAATTTGTTGGTTGCCATTTGTCCTATTGACAGTGTCTTTTGCCTTACAGAAGCTTTGCAGCTTTATGAGGTTCCATTTGTCAATTCTTGATCTTAGAGCGTAAGCTATTGGTGTTCTGTTCAGAAAAATTTCCCCTGTGCCTATGTACTCGAGGCTCTTCCCCACTTTCTTTTCTATTAATTTCAGTGTATCTGGTTTGATGTGGAGGTCCTTAGCCCTGTGAAGGTTCTATGCCCCAAGGTAGGGGAATGCCAGGGCCAGTAATCAGGAGAGGATGGGGTGGTGAGCAGGGTGAGGGTGGAACCAGGGGTTTGTTCTTCTTGTTGTTTTTTGATTTTTGTTTTCTGTTTTTTGTTTTTTTTCTTTTTTTGGAGGGGAAACTAGGAAAGGAGATATCATATGACATGTAAATAAAGAAAATATCTAGTAAAAAGAAAAGAAAAAAGAAAAGAAAAAGAGTGTTTAGTTAATTTAGTAACTTCAAAAGTCTTAAAAGACAGTTTTTAAGGGGGCAGTGTTAGAATTCCTAACTTTCAAAGCTGCCTTCTTCAACAGCTCAAATCCTGATAGTTCTGACCTTTGAGAGTTGTGATAGGCCTCTTAGAAAATAGAGAGATGGTAAGTCTGATCTTTTCAATGTCTTCAGTTTTTTAAGGAGTGGGGAATGGGAGATAAGTTCCATAAGCTAGGGTTTTCATCTTCTCTCCTGCAGCCTCTGCTTTCAATGAATGGGAACATAGGAGTGCTGAGGTACTATAGTTCTGGGCCTTTGAACTGCATCCATGGGAAAGATGAAGGATGCTACAGGCTTGCTGGTAACTCTGGTTCTCTCTTTGCTCCATGCCTGTCAAGGCCAGAGCAACAGCTTTGGAATCTGGAGAGACAGGTGATTCTGGAGTGTTGTTCTTCTATTGTTCTTGGGAACATCTTGCCTGAACAGATACCCATGCACCCTGATGAAGAGATGGGAAGTGCTGGGAGAGCTAGGGCACCAGCAGGATGAAGAGGCTCCGAGAAAAGAGTCTTCATAAAGGTTCAGATGGCTGTGACCTAGACCTCACGGATAAATTCCTGAGCACAACACAAAGGGTCAATAGAGGATTGGCCATGCCATAGTAATTACCACTAGAGAATACCCCATCATAGCGACCAGGAAGCTCCAGAAGATGCTCACAGTAGGGCCACTACGAGATGCCGGCTATATTCATTAGGAAGGAAAAGTGGGAAGGTCAGCACCCTGGAAGGTTGAGAATCTATGCAAAGAGACAGAGTGAACCAAAATGCACCATTTGTACTAGTCCCCAGAAGAAATTGAACACTGTATTATCTGATTACTTACCTAAAGGAGATTGATTAAATCCTAAGAGACAGAAGCGTTAATTAGGAAGCTAAGTAGCAAGTTTCCCTGGTACTTAGACTGGAGGCTTACAGAAAATTCACTACATGTTGGTATGTTTGGGTATACAGTCTGAGTTATTTGTACCTCTGGTGCATTGGCTGAGCCAAAATGCCAGCAGCCCCACGGAAGGTTCTTTCAGTTTGGCTTTGACCATAAGCTACAGGTAGGAAGGTAAGGGGCTGCTGAGTGGGTAGATACAATTTATCTCATTCATCTCAGTTCTGTCTGTGGACAGGGATCATTCTCTGTTCTTTTAAACGATGCTCCGGTGTTGTTCTGCTTGTCCTTGAGGAATCTGTCTCTGTACCTCTGTACCTCTTTACAGTGGCTAAAATAATACTGAGAGGTACCAACTTCCATCACTACAACACTAGAATCTTCAAGTGTGTTGATGGTGGCTCTGCAAGGCTAAAGCTCTGATTTTGAGCCATCTTCCAGGTTGTTACTGTTGTAGTTTTAACTCTGATTAGTAGATTGTTGCTGCAATTCTAGAAGTCACCTGAAAATATAATGTCCCAAGGAAGTGATACCAATTTGTCCCATGTTTTCAAAGAGCCTTCAGGTTTTCCTGGTCTCATTCACAAAACTTTGTCACCAATCTACTCTTAGCCATGGGTTGATAAGGGGACTGGAATTTTAAAAGACAAAATTGCTTCAATAAAAGTGGCATATGACATCAACGATAACATCTTCTTTGCCATGCCTTGAAGTCTTGGGTACGTTGTTGATCTGAGTTCAGATTGTTGTGCAGACTTCCCAGCAGGTCCTACAACTTTTTAAGGGAGTGAGATCATAAACATTCACAGTGCAGAAGGAACTAGTGCAACTGAAATTCATAGGGGATATCCTAGTGCGGAGTAGGGGAAGAAGGGGAAGTGGTAGATCCAGAATGTAGGCTAGAATGAACTCGTGTTAGCACACCACCCCTGTTTTCTTTCAGTGCCTCACCTCTCCCTCCCACTCATCTTCATTCATCATTTTAAAGAAAAATAAAAAATAAAGACCAAAGTGCGTTGCTGTGAGAGATAATCTTCCACTTGGCGTTTGATGCTCCTCATGTCCATGGATCAATGGTCTCCTTCTCTGGATTCTCACTACATGGATATCACCTATGAATTTCAGTTGCTTTTGCCCAGGCACAGTAGGAGGCTTTCATTTTTCCTTATCATGCTCACTGAAGCTGTGGGAAAAGGATCAAACGGTCATACCATTGGGTGAGTGTTTAAGTGTCTAAGATGCACTCACTGCATAGATGTCCAAATGAGCATCGCAAAGATTAGCTGTTGTGGGGATGGTGGTAAGGAGGAGAGTATCTCTGCTTAAGAGTAGTTTCCAGGGGATAGACTGTGTGGGGCTGGCCTCCAAACTTCACTAGGGATAGAATTGTATGCAGTGCTTATAATAAAATATGAAATCACTGGCATTATATTGGTACTTTTTCTTTTACTAAAAATAGGTTTTTCTCATATGTCTTTTGCCATACAGAAGCTTTTCAGTTTCATAAGGTTCCATTTATTAATTTTTAATTTTTGTATTCTTTTCTCTTTTACTGAAAATAGATTCTTTTCTCATACAATATATCCTGAGTATGGTTCTTCCTCCTTTACTTCTCCTAATCTTCTCCCTCTCTGCTCCTCCAGATCCACTCTTTGTCTCTCATTAGAAAATAACAGGTTTCTAAGAGTTAATAACCAAACATGACAAAATAAAATATAATTAGATGAAGCAAAAACTGTCATATTGAAGTTGGACACAGCAATGCACCAGGAGGAAGAGTCCCAAGAGAAGGCACAAGTGTCAGGGCCCATTTGTTCTCACACTTAGGGATCCTATGAAAACACAAAGCTAGAAGCTGTAGCATATACATAATATGTGTGTGTTTGTGTATATGTATATATACACACACAGAGGACCTGTTATAGACCCATGTCGGCCCTGTGCTTGCTGCTTTGGTCTCTGTGAGTTCATATGCACCCTACTCTGTTATTCAAAGGGACTGGTTTCTTGGTGTTCCCCACCCCTGGTGGCTCTGACAATGATCTTAAGTGCTTGTGCCAATGGTGTTCTGTTGTTCAGAAAGTTGTCTTCTATACTAATGAGCTTAAGGTTATTCTTACTTTCTATCAGGTTCAGTGTGTCTGGTTTTATGTTGAGGTCTTTGATTCACTTAGAGTTGAGTTTTGTATAGGTTGATGAATGTGGATTTATTTGGATTCTTATACATGTAGCCATCCAGTTTGATCAGCACCATTTGTTGAAGATGCTGTCTTTTTCCCTCACTATGTACTTCTGACTTCTTTATTAACAAAAAACATCAGGTGTTAAAAGGTATGTGAGTTTATGTCTGAGTCTTTAAATATGATTCTGTTAATCCACATTTATGTTTTTGTGTCAATACCATACTATGATTTTTTTTTAAATTAAGGTTATGTAGTACAACTTGAAATCAGGAATAATGATATCTCTAGTAGCTCTTTTATTATTTATGATTACTTTAGCTATTCTGGTGTGTGTGTGTGTTTGCAAATGAAACTAAAATGTGTCCTTCAAGGTCTATGAAGAATTGTGCCAGAATTTTGATGGGGATTGCATTGAGTCTATAATTGCTTTTGGAAGGATGGCCACTTTTATCATATTAATCCTACTGATCCATGAGAGATCCATTGGAGATCTTTCCATCTTCTGATATCTTCTTCAACTTCTTTCTTTAATATCTTAAAAGGTTTTATCATATAAATCTTTCATTTGCTTGGTTAGAGTTACCTCAAGATATTTCACATTTTTTGAGGCTATCATAAAAAGTATTGTTTTCCTGATTTCTTTCTCAGTCCTTTGCTATTTATATATAGGATTTTTTGTGAGTTCAATTTGTATTTTGCTACTTTACTGAAAATAAAGCTGTAAGAGCTCCCGGATGGACCTTTTAGAGTCATTTATGTATACTATCATATTACGTGCAAATTGACTTTTCCTTTCTAATTTGTGTTCCCTCAATATTCATTAGTTATCTTATTGCTCTAGTTAAGATTTCAAATTCTGTATTGAATAGGTATGAACAGAGTGGACAACTTTCTCTTGTTTTTGATTTTAGTGGAATTGCTTTGAATTTCTCCTTATTTAAGTCGATGTTGGCAATGGGCTTGATGTAAACTACCTTTATTAATTTAGGTATGTCCCTTATATCCCTAATCTCTCCAGGACTTTTATTATTAAAGGGTATTAGATTTTGCCAAAGACTGTCTTTTGGTTTTGTTTGTTTGTTTGTTTGTTTTGTTGTTACTTTTACGTCTAATGAGATGATCATGTTGCTTTTTCTTGCAGTTTGTTGATATGTGGTGGATTACATTTATCAATTTATGTATATTGAACATTTCTGGGATGTTGATCTCTGATCTTGATTGAACTTTGGTAAATGGTATATATTGAAAAAAAATTCCCTGTACTTTTTAGATTTTAAAATTTTATGGAGTACAGTGTTTATCCTTATTACTCTCTGGATTTCCTTGATGTCTGTTCTTATGCTTCCCCCCAACTACCTGCTTTTAATTTCTGACTTTGTTGATTTGAAGTTTCTCTTAAGGTTTTAATTAATTTGGATAAGAGTTTGTCAGTTTTATTGATTTTATTAGAGAACAAGTTGTTTTTTACTAATCATTTTATTTATTTATATTTCAAAGGTTGCTCCCTTACCTGGTCTCCCCTCTGCAAATATCCCTCTCCATGCCCCCTCTACTTTGCCTCTAAGAAAGTGTTCTCCCATTCCCCCTCACCTACCCACTCCAGGCTCACCCCTCCAGCATCCTCTTTCGCTGGGGCAACAAGCTCTACAGGACCAAGCACCTCCCCTCCCATTGATGTCAGATAAGGAAGTTCTCTACTATATATGTAGCTGGAGCCACGGACCTACCCATGTATACTCTTTGGTGGTTTAGTTCCTGGGAGTTCTGTGGAGTCCAATTGCTATTGTTGCTCTTCCTATGGGGTTACAATTCCCTTCAGCTCCTTCAGTCCTTCCTATAATTCTTCCACTGGGGTCCCTGGGCTCAGTCCAATGGTTGGCTGGCTGTGAGCATCTGCATCTGTCTTAGGTGCTGGCAGAACCTCTCAGAGGACAGCCATATAAGGCTCCTGTCTGCAAGCACTTCTTGGCATCAGCAATAGTGTCAGGGTTTGGTGGTGCAGATGGGATGGATTCCAAAGTGGGGCAGTCTCTGGATAGAACCTGAAGAAACCACCTCTAGTAGATAGACATGACCCCCAGTGGAGGGATGGGGCTATCCACCCATCTCAAAAGTTTTAATACAGAATTGTTCCTGTCTGAAGGAAACACCAGGACCAAAAAAAAAAATGGAGCAATGACTGCCCCCAGGCAGAGTTGTGGACCAGAGGATGATGTGTCTCTGGCAAGATGGATAGGTCCCACCTCCACTAGGCCCCAGAGGGGTGGGTCTCAGTTAGGTCAGATATTGGAGAAAGAGTGTCTCACATGTGAACCTGGTTATAATGGACCTACTAGGAATCAAGCTGTCTCTAGGTATGTGTTGGGTGTGTGTGGCAGGGCATGGATCACCTGATTTGAGAACAAATTTTGTTTCAATGATTCTTTATATTTTTTGTTTGTTTGTTTGTTTCTATTTTATTGATTTCAGTCCTGAGTCTGGTTATTTCTTACATCTACTCCTTTGGGGTGTGAATTATTATTTTTGTTCTAGAGCTTTCAGGTGTGCTTTTAAGTTAGTAGGATGACAACTTTCTAATTGTTTAATGTAAGCACTTTGTGCTATGTACTTGCCTCCTAGAATCACCTTCATTTTATTCCATATACCTAGGCATGTTGTGTGTTCACTTTAATTCAATTCTAGAAAGTCTTTAATTGTATTTCTTGATTCATATTTTTATTATTTTTATTCAGAAGTGAGTTATTCAGTTTTCATGAACTTATAAGTGTTATGTTGCTTCTGTTTTTAATATAGCTTTAATCTATGTTGAGCTGATAAGTTTGCAGGGAGTTAATACAATTTTCTTGTATATGCTGAGATTTGCTTTATGTCTAAATGTTTGGTCAGTTTTCAAAAACGGTTCTACAAGGTGCTGAGAAGAAGGTATATTATTTTGTATTTGAGTGAGATATGTAAATATCTGTTAGGTCCATATGGTTTATAACGTCATTAGCTCTAACATTTCTCTGTTTTTTGTCTGGATGATCTGTCTATTGCCAAGAGTCAGGTATTGAAGTCACTTACTATCAGTTTGTGAGGACTCATAGACTGTGGTAGGATTTCTTTTATGAACTTGGGTGCCCTTGTGTTTGTTTCACATAGAATTACAACTCACTCTTGGTAGAGTTTTCCTTTGATGAGTATGTAGTATCCTTCCTTCTTTCACCTGGTTTTGGTTTGAAGTCTATTTTGTCAGATATTAAAATGGCTATACCAGCTTGGTTCTTAAGTTCACTTGCTTGGCATAGCTTTTTATCCTTTCCCCCTGGGGAAAATGCTTGATGGGGGTATGCTGTTGTATATGCTTGATGATGTGTTTCTTGGATGCAGGAAAAAAAAAAGATCCTTGTTGCAGGATATTTGATCACATTGTGATCCCTGAGATTCTGTTGTTTACTGAAAAAAAAATTGTTCCTAGTTGTAATGTGGCTTAGCCATTAGCACATATCTTTAACCTCTTTGGCTGGAATTCAGACATATTCTTAGTACACACTTTTAACTCCAAGCAATGAAAATAAAGTTCATTTGTAGAAGAACGCACCCATGTTTTAAAGTGATAGTTAATTGAGTGGCATACAAAGTGATGAATCAGAGAAAGATTTGACAGAATAGAATATGCCCAATTCTCCCATGACAAGACGGGGAAAGGGAAACTACTTGAGGAGTAGTGCAGATAGAAGGAGGAGGTGGTTTTATCTGGAGAGTTTTACAAAGACAGGTTGAAAAGAGGACAAGCTAGACATAGGTGAAAGGGAGAATGAGCCATAAAAAGAGAAGAAGCCAGAAGATTAGAACAGATTGTTAGAGTTAGTTTGAAGTCAAACAGAGCAATTCAGTAGAAGCTGAGAGAAGTTAGATTGAATCACTCTGCTTGGAGAGGAGTTTGAAATAGAGCTGTGGAGTTGAATTAGCCAGCTAGAGTTCAGTAAGAACAAGAAAGGGTTCTTATTCAGCAGAAAGTCTCAGAGGCTGAAAACATTTTAGGCTTAGATTAGATTGTATGGAGGCTAGAAGCTTCCAGGACTAGGCCTAAGTTAGCAGACTGGGACAGTCAGCCTCAGAGATGGCAATTACTCCAAGTGAATAAAAGTTACTTTTATAGACAATGGGTGTGTATGTGTGTGTGTGTGTGTGTGTGCACATACACATGCATTTTACCTTTTTAAATTTCCTGCTCTGAGATTACTTATTTCTTGTCTTTTCTTGGGTATGGTTAACCATTTTTTTTTTTTTTTTGGAGTTTTTCTTCTAGCACTTCTGTAGGGCTGGATTTGTCGATAGATATTGCTTAAATTTGGTTTGTCTTATTTTATCTGTGTATAGTGATTGAAATTTTGGTAGCTGTAGTAGTCTGGGCTGGCATCTTTGATCTCGTGGAGTCTGCAGGCTATTCAGGACCCTCTGGCCTTTAGAGTCTCCATCGAGAAGTCAGGTAGAATCTTAAAGGAAGCTTTCACATGTTGTTTGTTCTTCTTCCCCTGTTGCTTTTCAAATTCTCTCTTTGTTTTGTGCACTTAGCATTTTGATCATTATGTGCTGAGGGGACTTTCTTTTATGGTCCAATCTATTTGATATTCTGTATGCTTCTTCTACCTTGATAGTCATCTCCTTTTTTAGCATAGAGATGCATATGTCTTTGTTAAAAATATTTTCTGTGGTACTCTGTTATGCTTGCAGACAGGGGTATGATGTCCTCTGAGAGGCTCCACCCAGCAGCTGACTCAGACAGATACAGATACCCACAGCCAAACAGTGGATGGAGCTTGGGAACTCTTATGGAAGAACAGGATTGTGGGCCCCAAAGGGGATAGGAACTCCACAGGAAGACCAACAGAGTTAACTAACCTTCACTGTTGGGGCTTTCAGAGTCTGGACCACCAACCAAAGAATATACATAGACTGGACCTAGGCCTCTTCGCACATATATAGCAGATGTGCAGCTTGGTCTTCATGTGGGTCTTGAAACAACTGGAATGGGGGCTATCTCAAAAGCAGTTGTCTGTACATGGGATATGTTCTTCTGCCTGGGCTGCCTTGTCTGGCCTCAGTGGGAGAGGAAGCGCCTACCCTCACATGGACTTGGAGTTCTGGGGGCAGGGGATACCTAAGGGAGCCCTCATCTGCTTAGAAGAGAAGAGGATGAAGGATAGGGGAAGGATGAAGGATAGGGGAAGGATTGTAGGAGAGGATGACTAGGAGGGGGTCAGTGAGTGGGATGTAAGTTGAATAAGTAAAAAATAAAATTAAACTAAAAAATATTTTCTGTGCCTTTGACTTGTGCTTCCTTTCCTACTTCTATTCCTAATATTCTTAGATTTGGTCTTTTCATAGAGTCCTACATTTTCTCAATATTTTGTGCCATGAGTTTTTCAGATTTAAAATTTTTTTGACTGATATATCCATTTTCTTTTATCATGTTCTCTCTTCTGTCTCACGAATTCTATTGGTGAAGCTTGCTCCTGTGATTCCTGTTCAAGTTTCTAAACTTCTCATTTCTAGATTTTCTTTGGTTTTTATTTTCTTTATTGATTCTGTTTCCATTTTCAGGTCTTAAACAGCTTTATTAATTTCCTTCAATTGTTTGGCTTTCCTGAATTTCCTTAGGAGATTTATTTTCCTCTTTAAGGACATATACCTTAGTCATAAAGGCTATTTTCAGGTCTTTGTCTTATGCCTGAGCTATGTTGTCATATTCAGGGCTTACTGTGATAGGATTGCCAGACTCTAGTGAAGGCATATTATCTTGGCTGTTATTGTGTATTTATGCTACCATCTAGGCATCTGGGCAGAAAGATTGTAATTTCAGGTGCTCATATCTACTCTTATCTTTGTCTTTGTTGCGTGGTTGATTTTACTTTATTTTATTTTTTTCATTTCTGTTCCTTTCCTGGTTCTTAGGAAAGTCTGGCACCTTAGGGAAGCATGTTTGTGGCAGAAAATTCTTCTGGCATCCTGACAGGTATGGTTACTAGGATTTCCAAGTAAAATGTGTTTCTAAGTATTGGAAGCTGACACTTAGGAATGGGGATGGGCATGAAGGCAGGGGCTAAGACGGTGCACAGAGGAAAGGAAGGCAGGGTGTTCTAACAGGATCTGCTAAGTCTCCTGGAAATCGAGCCTGAGAGTGAGGAGAGGCCACAACAGGTAGTCTCCTACAGAGCTGGACATAAGACTAGGGGGCCGGATTTGGAGAAGGAGAGGTGAATATCTACAGTTAGCCTATCTGCTTCTCTAGCCAGAGTGGCTTGAGGGTTCCCAGGGAATATCTTTTGGAGTTGGGTGCTGGGCCAAAGACGTGCAAGAGGGTGTCTTGGTCACTGTTCTATTGCTGTGCAGAGACACCATGACCTGGCAAGTCAAAAACATTTCATTGGGGCTTCTTTGTCGTTTCAGATATTTAGTTCAGTTATTGTCATGGTAGGGAGACAGCTGAAGAAGTAGCTGAGAGTTCTACATCTGAATCAGGAAGAGAGATACTGTGTCTGGCTTTGGCTTTTAAAGCCTCAAAGCCTACCCTTCACTGACACACTTCCTCCAACAAGGCCAAACTTACTCCAACAAGAATTAAGTCGACCACTCCCTATGACTAAGTATGCAAATATATGATCCTGTGGAGGCTATTCTTATTCAAACCACCACAGAGGAGAGGGAAGTTGGAAGAGAGGGGTCCATTAGACATAGTAACAGAAAGGAAAGGAAGATTGCAGTTGGTGGTCTGCTATGATCTTACATCATATACCTTCGGGTTCTGCATTCACAGTGGATTCAATCCACCAAAAGTACAAAGTATGCCCCCAGAACTTCCTCGTGTTGTTTGCTAAATGGAAATATTGTCAAAATGCCTTCAAAACTCCCATATTTGTACCCATAGATTGGTGCTGCCCTCAAGACAAACAAGTAGAAGAAAGGCATGTTGGAAAGAAGTTACTCACTGGGAGAGGGAGTAGGGGTGAAAGGATAATGGAAGGGAATGACCAAATTTCATTGTATTCATGTCTGAAATAGTCAAAAAATAAAATCAGTTTTTCTCTGCCTGCAAAACACATCTGTACTGAATATGCATGGGCTTTTTGTTATCATTATTATCTGAGCAATAAACTTTTTCCATAGCATTCACATAGCCATAGATATTATCAATAATCTGGAGATGATTTATGTAAACATGAGGTATACATAGGATATACGCAGATACATTATTATATGGATGAGACTTGAGCATCCTTATATTTTATAAGAGCCAATTTTCCACAGATGCTGACTGACAATTTTACATATACTACTTTAATGGCCATATGAAAATGATGTTGAAACATATTTTTACTCTTAAAAATGTAAGCTCTGTATTTTTACTACAAGATTGTAAATTGTGAAACCACTCCAAGAGTAAAATAGCAGCATGTTTAATGCCACCACTGCGAGTGATTTGTATTAGGTGAACATGCACAGAAGTTTCCTACAATATACAATATGTGTGTGTTTGTACATAATGACTAACAAAACACAAACCATTTTGTAAATCATTTTTGTCATTTAAAGCACAGAAATGAATATTCTCCTATGTGATTATTTGTCTTTAACATCAACTTTTTCTTTAATATACAATTAATTAGCCTTAATAATCATGATGAAAATATTACTAGCAATCTCCTTTCTTGCCTCGGTGTTTGTAGGTGAGAAAAACATGAGCCATGAAAATTTTATGGCTGTTATTAAATGAACATAGAAGTTAATGAAAAGCCAATATTAGACAAGAGTCCAGATCTCCTCTAGGCTCAGAGTTTCCCATGTAACACATAGATCTGATTCATCTCCTCTTCTCATACACTCTAATTTTATAAAACATGGGACTGAATAGATTTAACTTATTAGAGATTCCTCACATAAGGCTCCAAAACATATCAGTTTGAGCACACTAATAATAAACTGAGAGTCACCAGTAATGCATCAAAGTACTTCTCCTTGGTGTTATTTCACAACAAGTGAGCCTGGATTTGAATTTTCTACTCAGATATCCCAGTATCTTTAGTTATCCATGTCTATGTGTTATATGAGTTGAACTTTTGCCTATATGAATGCTGAATATGAATATGTCTGCCCTCTGTCCATGTCTGAGTATCTCCAACAAAGGAATTTGCTCTCTCCTTTATTGATCAGCATAGAAAAATATCAAAGAGGAAGGGATGCAGGGATACTTTATAAAGGTCGGACAGAATTTTAGAAGGAATAAAGTCACTGACTTCAATTGACCCTGACACAACAAACAGTAATGTAAACATCTTTGTCTATCAAGTGGTATTCATATGTTGTTTTCAACATTTCTGGTTATTTATTTTATAAGATTGCCTTCAAACTATATTTGCTGTTCTCAGAAAATAATTATCATAACACATATAAAAAACATGACTTTCTCATGAACCAGGGGCCTGGATGGATACATATCTTAAGATTACAGCTACTCATTAGCCTGACTTGTAAAAGTTGATTGTATGGAAAAATCTAAGGCAAGTAAAATTGGATGTTAAATTGTTCTCTTCAAGGGATGTTAAAGAAACAGGCTGAGGATACAACAGGATATCAGTTTTAAGTCTTAAGTGACCCCAAGGTTTATTATTAACTTTGGTTGTCAGGTTCAGCAAATATTCAGTCTCTTAGAATGCGAAAGATATTTTTATTATAATGCATTTCCACAGCCATGGGTTAGACCTACTACTGTTCTAAAAATCTGGATAGACCCCCCTCCCCCCAATTCTCCTTGACAGGAATATGAAAGAAAATTCTTCATACATTTGTCTTCAAGGGAGCATTTTGTCACAACTATATTAATACTTTCCTAATCTCTGTAAGCTTTTTGTAAATTCTGTGCATACACAGCCTCTTTCTGCCAGATACGATATTATTTTCATCCCCTTTCTAGCTCAGAACCATTCGGCTGCCTCCATACCAGACAAGAAGCACCACCATCAGTACAAAGACTTTACCTGTGCCCAGTTCCATGAATAAGAAGTAAACTAGTAGTGGAGCCCCTGGTGAAGTGTGTGGTTGTGAAGCATAGACGTCTGAGATTTGTCCCAAGACTTGTACTTCACCATCAATAGCTGCCAGTCACCTGGTGTAATGGAGCTCAGTGTTCTTTTGTCAGAGTATTTTTGTATTACTATTAGTGTTTCAGTGCAGATTCCTTAGTATGGCTAGTCACTTGGGTGCGAGCATAATTCATCCCAAAACTGCATACTGGAAATTGGTCAGTGGTCAGGCATGAGGGGACCAGGAATGCCTCAGATTGACACGGTACTTGTCTGTAGGAGTTACAGTGCAGTAACAATTTATCTGACTAAGGCAATACAGTAGTAAGTGGGAAGCCATGACAGGAGTGGGACGAGGGCAGAACCAGAGTACCAGTCAGTAAGGAGTGCTTAACCCCCAAATGAAGAAAGACTGCCATTTAGACATGCTTTCCGGAGAATGAGGAGGAGTTGTCATTGGAAGACAATGAAGGTTGGAGACATTATGTGTGCGTGTGTATGTGTGTGTGAGAAAGAGAGAGAGAGAGAGACAGAGAGAGAGAGGAAGAGAGAGAGACAGAGAGAGAGGAAGCAAGAGAGAGAGAGAGAGAGACAGAGACAGAGACAGAGACAGAGAGAGAGAAGATTACAATAGAAGGAATTGCACACACAGCCCTAAGTTTATCATGCCTGGTTTCTATTACTTAATAAAACTAAGCTGTAAACAAACTACTTTTGTGTTCACACATGTGCATCAGGTTGCCTCTGGACCCACACACTTAAAGCCCCCAATAAAACAGTGTTTGTCACTGATGATTTGTATATTCTTGGCCCAGGGAATGGCACTCTTTGGAGGTGTGGCCTTTTTGGAGTAGGTGTGACCTTGTTGGAGTAGATGTGTCACTATGGGTGTGGGCTTTAATACCCTAGTCCTAGCTCCCTGGAAGACTGTCTTCCACTAGCAGCCTTCAGATAAAGATGTAGAACTCTCAGCTCCTCCTGCACCATGCCTGCCTGGATGCTGCCACGCTCCTGCCTTGATGATAATTGAACCTCTGAACCTGTAAGCCAGCCTCAGTTAAATTTTGTCCTTATAAGAGTTGCCTTGGTCATGGTGTTTATTCAGAGCAGTAAAACCCTAACTAAGACAGTCACTTAGTAAACAAGGAAAGAGCTTCCCTCCACAACGATATGTTTTTATATTAAACATAAACACAGTGCAGCCAAACATTTCTTCAATCCTGAAGTGCTATTAGCTTTTTTGTAAGCCGAGTCTAGCACCTACATTTATTTATTTATTTATTTTTTTAAATCTTTTTTTTTTTTAATTAGGTATTTTCTTCATTCACATGTACACTTTCCCTCTCCCATTTTCCCCTCCAAAACAAACAAACAAACAAACAAACAAACAAAAACAAGAACAAACCCCTTCTGCCTCCCCCCTCCCAATGCCTGTCCCCCCACCCTCTCCCACTTATTGGCCCTGGCATTCCCCCACACTGGGGCACAAAACCCTCACAAGGCCGAGGTCCCTCACTCCTATCGATGATCGAATTTACAATCCTCCACCACATACCTGCTGCCAGTACACTCAATCCCACCCTGTATAGTCCTTGATTGGTGGTTGGGTCCCTGGGAGCTCTGAGGGTACTAGTTAGTAATTGTTGTTCGTCCTAAGGGGCTGCAAACCCTTCAGCTCCATAGAACCTTTCTCTAACTCCTTCATTGGGGACCGTGTACTCAGTTCAATGAATGGCTGTGAGCCTCTACATCTGTATTAGTCAGGTATTGTCAGAATCTCTTAGGAGATAGCTATATGCTTGTCCTTCCTTCCGTCTCTGCTCCATAGTTAATCTCTGCCACTCCTTCTGTGGGTGCTTGATTCCCCTTTTTTAGAAGGAATGAAATGTCCACCTTTTAGTCTTCCTTCTTCTAAAGTTTCTTGTGGTTTGTGGGTCGTTCTTCCTGTATTCCAAACTTCTGGGCTAATAACCACTTATCAAAGAATGCATACCATGTGTGATCTTTTGTGAATGGGTTACCTCACTCAGGATGATACTCTCCAGATCCATCCATTTCCCTAAGAATTTTATAAATTCATTGTTTTTAATAGCTGAGTAGTACTCCATTGTGTAGATGTACCACACTTTCTGTATCCATTCCTCTGTTGAGGGACATCTGGGTTGTTTCCAGTTTCTGGTTATTATAAATAAGGCTGCTATGAACATGGTGGAGCATGTGTCCTTATTACATGATGGAGCGTCTTGTGGGTATATGCCCAGGAGTGGTATGGCTGGGTCCTCTGGTAAAACTATGTCCAATTTCCGGAGGAACCGCCACACTGATTTCCAGAGTGGTTGTACCAGTTTGTAATCCCACCAGCAATGAAGGAGTGTTCCTATTTCTCCGCAGCCTCTCCAGCATCTGCTGTCACCTGAGTCTTTTATCCTAGCCATTCTGACTGGTGTGAGGTGGAATCTCAGAGTTGTTTTGATTTGCATTTCCCTGATGACTAAGGATGTTGAACATTTCTTTAAGTGTTTCTCAGCCATTTGGTGTTCATCAGTAGAGAATTCTTTGTTTAGCTCTATGCCCCATTTTTTAATAGGGTTATTTGGTTCTCTGGAGACTGACTTCTTGAGTTCTTTGTATACATTGGATATTAGCCCTCTATCAGATATAGGGTTGGTAAAGATCTTTTCCCAATTTGTTGGTTGCCGTTTTGTCCTATTGACAGTGTCTTTTGCCTTACAGAAGCTTTGCAACTTTATTAGCACCTACATTTAAATGCCACCAACTGGAGAGATTTTTTTTCTAACTGTAATACTGTGACTCTTCTCTTCCAATTGAATGGAGCCCTAGAAATGATATAAGTCCATTTGTTAAGTATGTGTAAGGCTGAGGAGCTAACTCAGCATTTAAAGCATGAGGAACAGACTTCAGATCTTGAAAAACCCATGTAAATGCCAGTTGGACATTCATATTTTACCCTGGGAAAGCAGAGGCAAGGGATCCCCAGAACTAAGTGGCTAGTAAATGTAGACATATCCTCAAGCCCTGGGTTTGATGAGAAACAGCTGAAGTGAATAGGGTGGAAGGGTACAATGTAGGATGATTCCTGATATCAGCCTTGGTCCTTCATACACACGAACATGCACCCATACATATACAAAAGCATATATGCACACCTGCATATCACACACAGACACACAGACACACACACACACACACACACACACACACACACACACACACACGAGCATGTGAAAAACTGAAGAAAATGTATGTTAGCCCAGCATGGTTGTGAATGCCTGTAATTCCAACACAGAGAAGACTGAGGTAGAAGAAACAGAGGTTCAAGGCCAGCCTGGGTTATATAGAAAGTTCCAGGACATTCTGAACTATAGTAAGACCTTCTCAGGGACAAAAACACTAATATGAAAAATATGCATTTAATATAAAAACTTATCATTGTGGAGGGAAGCTCTTTCCTTTGACTAGCACATTTCCTCATTAGGGAGATGTTTTCTATTTCACTAATTTTAATCATTTTCTTTCCTGCTCACTTGTGATTGAAGAGGACAATATTCTATGTTACTGGATTTGATGTGGATGAGCACTTATATGTAAATGGCATGTAAAACTCATGATATCTCTATTTGACAGGCTTGTCACCCTCAGTAGGCTTATAGATACTAACAGCCATGCTGGGCCAAAGCTGTAGTTGGAATGACCAGAGACCAGGCTGTCCATAGAGTAAGGATAGATTATGGAGCAGAGGCAAGAAAAGCCAGAACTAAGACCCAAATCAGTTATAAATCAAACAGACAATGAATTAATAATTATTAATCTTGTGTGCATGTGTGTGAGGGGTATCTGTGTGTGAGAGACATACACACACACACACACACATACAGAGAGTGAGAGAGAGGGAGAGAGAAAGAGAGACAGAGAAAGAAAGAAGTGTGAGAAGGAGAGACAGAGAGGGGGTGCAGGAGAGGGAGATGAGAGGAAAGGAGAGGAGAGGGAGAGGGAGAGGAGAGGAAAGGGAGAAGAGAGGAGAGGAAAGGGAGGGGAGGGGAGGGGAGGGGAGAGGAGAGGAGAGAAGAGGAGAGGAGAGGAGAGGAGAGGAAAGGACATAGGGAGGGAGAGAGGGAAGGAGAGGGGGAAGGAGAAAAAATATTCTAAAGGAAGCAACTCCCAAACTCAGTGATTATGCTAGCAAACATTTGCTTTGGGTTACTTATCTGTCAGGTCAGGTGTGGCTCTTTCTGGCTTGTCTGAATTTGTCTAGACTTGGGTTCAGTGGTTGGAGCCACAAAGACTTGACTGACAGAGAAGCTATTAGCTATAATGTGTGGTTCCTCTGATGGGACAAAAGGGCAAGAGGGAAAGATGAAACAGGTTATGGCTCTGCTTAGAAATTGCAACTTTTGGGCTGGAGAGATGGCTCAATGGTTAAGAGCACTGACTGCTCTTCTGAAGGTCTTGAGTTCAAATTCCAACAACCACATGGTGGCTCACAACCATCTGTACAGCTACAGTGTACTCAAATACATAAAATAAATAAATAAGTAGTTAAAAGAAATTGCAACTTTCATTCCCTTCACATGGTAGTCAGTAGGGCTATTTGGTGAACAAGAACATGAAAAAGAAAAAGTAGCCGGGTGATGGTGGTGCACGCCTTTAATCCCAGCACTTGGGAGGCAGAGGCAGGTGGATTTCTGAGTTTGAGGCCAGCCTGGTCAACAGAGTGAGTACCAGGACAGCCAGGGCTACACAGAGAAACCCTGTCTTGAAAAACCAAAAAAATTTAAAAAAATTAAAGAAAAAAAAAGAGTTAAGAATATAATTCCATTCTATGACAGTAGTTAACAGGAGAATAAATTGTTGAGAAGAATCAAAGCACAGACACGTTAGGCACCAGCAAATTGTAGAGTTGGATACTTTATAACTACATTTGTTAAGTCTATGTAATCCAGGCATGGCCTTGCATAATTACAATCCTAACACTGCTTCAGGAATAGGTAGGAAAAATGTGTTCAAGGCTAACCTGAGTTATATGGCAAGTTCCTGGAGAGCCTGACACACAATAGGAGCTTCTCGATGACGATGACGACGACGACGACGACGACGACGACGACGACGACGATGACAATGATGATGACGATGACAACGATAACGATGACGATGACGACGACGACGACGACGACGACGACGACGACGACGACGATGATGATGATGACGATGACGACGACGATGATGACGATGACGATGACGATGATGATGCATTTTGTATAAAACACATCTATTTTGAGTGAGACCTCTCATGGGGGGCGCTATCCTCATCCCACGGATTCCTTGATAAAGACACAGCGTTACCTGGAGACCAGTCCACAAGGAGTCCTCTGCGTGGGAGAATGGTGGGCACCCCAGCCGAACCCCTAAAGCACCCATAGTCCTGAGAGTATTTATTTGTAGTAATGGGGCTGGCTGCTTTGCCCCATGGCATTCAGCACCCTTTTCCTGTTAATTGGGGATTGATGTAATTCTTTTTCTGGCTGGTTGCACAAATAAAATTTTAACAGCTGTGCCACAATTAAATTTAATTGGATACTTGAACAACAGGACTTGTTCAACTTACCTATTAAGTGCTCAGTGATTTTAGTCTTAGACCAAATTACGCTGTCACCCACTCTCTGAAATTATAGTTTATATTTTGAAATGTCATCAGTAAGTCTTTACCAGGATCGTAAAATCAATGTGACCAGCTGTGAAGTTGATCCCATTTCTTCAGTATCTTTACCTGGAAACCCCAGAGTACCTGGGTCCCTGTATTCTGTCTCCTGAGCTGTCAAGCACAGATGTCTTTGCCTGTGAACTGTCTCTTGCTTTCTCTACAATATGCCCTCCATTACTGTCCATCCGTATAATTCCATTAGCCTCTTTGGGAGCTTCACTGTTAGTCATAATTCCACCCTTCATCCCTACAGTGTATGTTTAATTGTTTAACTTTTATTACGACATAATTTTAGGTGTACCAAAAAAGGCTTTGGGGGTGTGTCGCTGTCCTTATCCTTCCAGTGGGAGTCCTGCCTGGCTACAGGAAGTGGCTGCTTCTGGATCCATATCCCCCACTGCTAGGAATACAGAAAGTCTCCTTGGTTTCCAAAAGCAATCAAGCAAGCAAACAAACAAACAAACATGAATTACGTGGACTTTATTTTCTGACTTCTCCAGGTGAATACTTTCTTGTCTGAAGCCATAATTCCTTGATCCTGGCTGCTGCCTGTTGGACTGGATCCTCCCTGGCTTGACATGTGGATCTGTCTTCTGGTGACCTGGCTTCTGCGTTTAGCATGTAGGCTCTCATATCCGGACCCTTTCCAAGTTGTCCTAACATGTCACTTCTGGCCATAAGTAGCCAAACTACCTCTCATTACTGCAAAGTGTTAGTTAATTAAACAACCATATGTGCGGACTGCAGGCTGCTCAATCGATGTCAAATTGTCAGAGACCCTTAGAGAATACCAAAGGGCTTCGGGTTCGGAGCGGCACAGTTCAGACCTTTAATTTTATTTTATAGTTTTAAACCAAGGACTAGAAGAAAGCTAGAAAAGGAATGTTTGTTAATTTTCTCAAAATACCTGCGCTCAGAGAAATCATAAGTATAGTCTTTCAGTACTTAGAATATATTCTAAGCTAAGACCACCATGAATGGGAATATAAATATATGCCTGAAGGCAGTACACATCAAGACCTTTCTTTAGCCTCAGAACTTAACTTACCAAACCCAGAAAAATCTAATGCCTCACATCCACTATCATTTGGCTGCCCAGCAACTTGAAGTTGTAAACAGCTCTTTTGTAGGCTGTGCTAGCTGGCTTTGACTTTACTTTGCCATCTAGAAAATTCTTCTCTGCTCCTTTCATCTCTCTCCGTCATGATTCAGACGGCTGCCTCCCCAGAGCCTCACTAAACAGCCTACATGTGCTGTTTGCTTCTCATCGGTCACCCTGGTATGTTCCTGTTTGTTGTACCAAACACATTACATAGGAGGTAGATGGCTGGCTTCCAATTCCTGTGGGAGTCGGGGAGAGCTTTGAGACAGGGCACTGGGCCCTTTTTGTTTTGTTTTGTTTGTTTGTTTTGTTGGTTTTTGTTTTTGTTTTTGTTTTTGTCGGGTTTTTGTTTTTTTGTTTTTTAACTCTATAATACTTTGACAAGCTATGACATACAGTAATTGTTGACTAAATGTCACTAAACAAAACACTAAAACAAACTTGTTCCTCTAAAGGATTCCTCTTCCTCTGTGCACTTGCTTTTAGAAGATTTAAGTTACTTCAAGTTATCTTTCTGGATTTTGGGAGGCTTGCCTTTGACACCCGTCTCTCCACTGTTGATACTCTTGCCTGTCTATTGCTGAAATCATGGCACTTACTTCAGAAGGTAATTCTTACTGTGACTTGTTGCCCTTAGTGACTTATCTTACTGTTACATTTCTAACTTTGCCTTGGGGGCCTACATTCACCCTCGACTCACCGTCTTGTTTTCTGCTTAGTCTGAGTCTTCAAACCTGTAAGGAGGCCCAGCCTTGTCCATGTCTCTCTCCAGCAGCAGCAGCCCAGCATCAGCCCTGAGACCTAGCATCTGTGAGAGGCATTTTCTTAACCACTGTTCTGCTGTTCCCTCTTGTCTCACCTTGTCTTTTCCTGGTCCTGTGTGAAGGCCGGAGTAGCAAGCTCTGGGCTTTAGTTAACTTCAACTGTAAGACAAGCTGTCACCATGACAGAGTATCTATCAAAGCACATGCTTTTTATAATTCATTAACAGAAGGGCAACAGATACTCTGAACAGAATGCCTTATTACATTCTGACTAGACAAACCAATCAAGGTGTCACATTTAATGACAATACAAATTTACTTCCTTCAAAGGAGGCAAACCAGCATCCAGGAGTCCTAAGCTTCTCTTGGAAAGCAGATGGGGGGGGTATATGGATTTAACAACAAAAAAGTCATCATGGGGAAAAGGGGAAATACTTTTCTAAATAGTGTGGTAGCATAGACTTATAATTCCAACTTCTGCTAAGTAAAGGCAGGAGCTAAAAAGCAGGAGCCTGAAGGCAGGAACTGAAGCAGAAGTCCTGGAGGAACACTGTTTATTGGCTTGCCTTTTTAAAATACACCCTAGGACCACCTGCCCCATGGTGGCAACACCCACAGTGGTCTGGGTCCTCCCACATCAGTCACAAGTCAAGAAAGGGACCCACAGACATACACACAGGACAATCTGATGGAGGAGACATCTCCTGAATCCCCTTTTCCTAGATATATATAGCTTTGTGTCAAGTTGACACAAAGTAACCTAGCCCAATGAACAATTTATGCGGACAAATATGACGTACAGACTTCTCAATAAGTATCTGTACATAAACGAATGGATCGTTGAGAGGATGGACGGACGGATGGCTCAAACAAATGTGTGACCTACTACTACTCTTGGAGTTGTTTTGTGATTTTGAGGAATCCTTTAACTTTTTCCTGATTAATAAAATGAACATCAATTATTTTAACACGAAATACTAGAAAAAATACTTAATACAATCACTTAAATGCACTGGAAACATAAGTATATTAGAAAAAAACATATTTTGAGAATACCTTTTCTTTGACCTTTCTTGTGTTTTAAATTCTTGTATTAAAACTTTGACTTTTTTCATATTATGGAGTTTTATAGCAGTCGTTTAAGGCTTACGTGTATTTTTATTCATGAGATTAATTTTTTTACTATGTCATATTCCTTGTAAGAAATCTTTACAGAGCCATAAAATCTTTTTGTGGCATGGGTTAGAATACATTAACTAAATATTATGGCTTTAGTTATACTATCTAAATTCAATGTGTTAAATAAAAATATATGCTTTCCCATTAATTATCAATAGCAAAAACAGGAGCATCATACAAAATACTTATCAAGGCTCAAACAAGTAATTTCTTTGTTTTAGGTGAATTGACCCTTTCAGTTCACATTTACAGTGTTGTCTGCCTCAGCTACTAATTCCACCCCATTCACCTTATTCAACCTTCATTTATATAACTCTGGGAGGTACCTAACCAAAGTGATATCCATCAAACATCTAATACCCTTCCTTCTAAATCCAAGTTTAAAAATGAATGTCAAGTTCTCTTCCTGGAACTGTGTCTATAGCATGTCAATTCCATCTACTTCTCTCACAAAGAGACCAAAGTCTTTAATAACAACAAGAAGGTGTTCTGTGCATTCACTATTGTACTTACACTGTGCATGTGTGCATCTTTGGTCTATGTTGATTGCAGCCTCCTGGAGAGTGTTTTTCACTGAGTTACAAACAGCATTGGAGATAGCTTAAGGGAAACACAGGAACTTTATTTTAGGGTTTCTGAAATACATAGTGAACCCTCAAACATAGAGCTCTATTGTGACAGAATCATACCTACAATCCTATCATTGTTGCTTGGACAGTCTTTCAAAGTCAAGTGTTCAATTATTTCTGCTTCCTGGATATTTTCAATGGTTGTTGACCTTTTCAATGTTCAAGTTTATGTGGAGTGGGTTTACGAAGATTGTCCTGGTTGAGCTATTTCTTCCCATTGTTTCTCATTATCAAATACACAATTTGTCACAATGACAGAGAACACCTATTAATGAAACCTCTCTGTCTCTGTCTGTCTGTCTGTCTCTCTGTCTGTCTGCTTCTGTCTCTCTGTCTCTGTCTCTGTCTGTCTGCCTCTGTCCCTCTGTCTCTTCCTCTCTCCCCCTCCCCCTCCTCTCTCTCTCTCTCTCTCTCTCTCTCTCTCTCTCTCTCTCTCTCTCTCTCATAGTACCATGAATTATCAGGGGCATTCTCCCGAAACTTAGTTTCTAAACTCTTCACAAAAATAGAAAAGGAACTAGTATTTGTTTCGTAGAAAAACTGTTAGAAAATTCTAACACAAACTGATCAAAACGAATTCAAATGTCTTACCGGGAACTAAGATTCACATCACGCCACTAGAGGGCAGACTATTGTAACGATGACCGTGTGAGTCCAGATGCCTGAGAATCTGGGGTAAGCTTGAAATGTTTCCGGAGAAAAATATATCCCAAACAAGAAAATCCATATAGGGTGTTAAATACGAACACATACAATCTTCTGGTCCTGGTTTTAACATTGAGGGCATAATTACTCTTCCCTGCTTGACTTCCCTGCTTGACACCGTCTACCTTGGATATTTTTAAAATCTGGTTCAATCCTAGCTATTGCCTGTTGCCATCTGAGGTCGTATGTTAACTTTGAATTCGGGTTGAGAGACTATTACACAGTGTGAGTCACCATATTTCCAATTTGCTATCTAAAATCGACCGGTATCCTGTGACTGCAAGCACACAGGGACCCTCCCAGCCATCCCATACATTCTCTGTCCCGTCCTTGCTGTTACCATAGTCACAGAGTTCTCGTGATGTAGCCCAAATTCCTAACTCTACGCAGAAACCCACTCCTGTTTTATTTTGGGTACTAACGGAAACAGCTTGTTACCTATACAGAGGGCTCTGTGATATCCCTTTTGGCCTCCTACTCCCCTGGGGACATGGTGTACTTTTCAGTTAGCTTCTTTCTGACCTCACACGGCACTGCTGTGTCCTTCATACATGAGAAGAATAGCAAACATCATTCATTTTAGTTGGCATGTTTTTCATAACGTTTTGTTCCAAACCCTTGGATTAGCTTGTCCTTTTCAGCACCAAGTTGGGATCCACACATTTGTCACTAGTGAGGGGCCTTTTCTTGCTCACTTTGACTTTAACTCAAATGTATACCAGAGTATACAGCCAGTGGGATTATGTGCTGCTTCTAGCTCTTTCAGCACGAAAACATGAAAGCAATCCCCAACTCTCTGCCAAACAGGATGGTAGCTCCCTAAATCACCCTTTCAGTCTCAAGTCTAGCTACCGGCCAAGACACAGGTCCCCTGGTAGTGAAGGCAATTTCCCGGCAGGGGAGGGGCGGGTAAAGCATCTCTGAAGACACAGCATTCAGGGACTCCTGAGTGGAGGACTCTGTGAAGTATGGCCTCAGTGATAGATATATCACTTGAGGCTCATTTCTAATAATATCACATGAATACAATCTTTCCTGCGACACAAATCATGTGGCTTCTTCAGTGTGTGACAAAACTTCTAAGCTATGTATGTGTCACACTGCAAACATGTGGGCATTAGGACCTGGGTTCTCTTAGATACAGACCTGAGCCAGTTCTGCCCTAAGGCTTTTCCAACAACCTCAGGAACACAAGCCAACAAGCTGCTAGTCAATGCTGTGTCATTTCTGAGCTAAGGGAAAGAGCTCTTATCCAAAGACAGGACACTCTTGGGCTGAAGGCCATAGCCGCTCAAGCACACAGCAGGTCACTGTGGAAGCGAGTTTTCTTTAGTAAATGAAGGTCGGCTCCCCCCCCCCGCCACTCTTTTTCTTTCCTCAACAGTTGGAAAAGAATGAAACAGAAGCAAGAAAAGCGCTTTATGTTTTATCTGCTCTCATTCACAGCAGGGACTGTGACCAATAATTGGTCTCTCTAGTGCTTAGCATATTAAATATTAACTATGAAATAAGAACAGAAAGCCCATTTTCTGGCTCGTCTATTTTTCTGACACAGGCATTCACTAGCAGCTGTAATGAACATGTTTTTAGGCCTTTTACCGGGCCACGTGCACGTGTTAATCATGTTTGAAGGTTTTGCTGTTGCTTAATTTTCACCACAGCATTTGCAGGTATCAGTGTCATCATCATATCATTATTTCCATTTTACAGGTGGAGAGACTGAGGCTGGGAGAAGATAAGAAGTTTGCTCGACATCTCACAGCTGGAAAAGCCATGATATCAGTTCAATGGAAATGATATTCTAAAGTAGGCTTACATAGTACACTGAACTAGTATGTGAGCCTTAGTTCAAGATTAGCTCATTGTCACCAATCACAAGTAATTACTTTGTTTAAGCTCAATGTCACCAGTCACAAATATATACTTTGTTTAAGCGTCTCTGCTGTACAAACAGGTGTGATAAACAGACAATGTAACATCTATGAACTTAGCAACTTCACAGTCCCTGGAACCCAGCAGGCTCCACGGACTAGGTTTGGCTCGTCCCACTTTCTAGACTTTCCCAGAAGCTGTCATGTCGTCATGAACCTCTCCAGCTGTATGTCACGCTCTAAGTGAATATACTTTGAAAACTGAAGGTGAGTGACACAATAGCCACACACACTTTTACAGCGTGTATAATAGGCTCAAGGTCCTCATGGGCTCTGTCGATGACACAATAGGAATAGGAAAGATGACTTTTGATTTGCAATCAGACTCCAGGTTTTATGACCAGTTCCTGAGGCTGGCTAGTCATTCCTGAGGCCTGCTACTCACCCCACTTGCTTCCTGCAGGAGTTCAAAAGAGAGAGTGGTATCTGGAATTGGTTTGTCACTGGTTTTGATCCTGGGGTCCCTTAGATCTTAAAACATGTTTTTGTGAAAACCGTACTTGATAATATTTATGATGTTAGAAGTTAAAGTAATAATTTAAAAATGTTGACCAACTTTCAAGTAATAGTAATAGACTCATTGTATACGGCATTTTATTTAAACTTGACTGTATTATTCTACCTGCTTGTGAGAAATAGCATTGTTTCACATTTCCAAATATCTTTTACATCTATTTATTTATTTATTTATTTATTTATTTATTTATTTATTTATTTATTTATGGTGTGTGTGTGTGTGTGTGTGTGTGTGTGTGTGTGTGTCCAAACATGTCACATGTGTAAGTCAGAGGGCAAGTCATTGGACTTGGCTTTCATCTTCTACTCTGTGGGCTCCAGGAGTTAAATTCAGATCTTCAGGTTTGGTGAACCAGCTTTCCAACTCTCAAAGGTTTTTAATGAATGATTTAATAAAATACAGTATGATCCTCCTACTTGTTCATGTATGACGTTGTGCTATGTTTTTTTTACTGAAGTTTGAGAAGAGCGTATACTTTCCATAGATATTCCTTTAGTAAAGGGGCACCTCAATATTCTCATGTCCTTGGAAACTTTATTCTTTTTAAACATTTGGATTAGCATGTGCAATGTAGGTTGCAGGATGTACTTTTCAAACAAAACTTTGGTTGTTGAGGATTCTCACCCATACCATCTTGGAGTTCAGATATCAGCAGCTGATATGGATTAATGCCTGCCTAAGGCTTGTCATGGTAAATGTTTAGAAATACCCTGCCCAATCAGACAGCTCCCTGAGCAATGGGCTTCAAGAAGTGACCCGTGGACCTCCTCACTAATGTCATCTCAGGACTCTCAGTGGAGCGATAAGGACAACAACCCACCCACAAAACCTTTGACCCAAAATGTGTCCTGCCTATAAGATGTGCCAGGATTTATAGAGCAGAGACTGAAGAAAAGAAAGGCCAAACAATGACTGCCCCAAACTGAGACCCATCCTACCTGCAAGAACCAATCCCTGAGACTGTTAATGATACTCTGTTATGCTTGCAGACAGGAACCTACCATAACTGTCCTCTGAGAGGCTCCGCCCAGCAGCCAATGGAAAGAGATGTAGAGATTCACATCCAAACAGTAGATGGAACTCGGGGAGTCTTACAGACCTGAGAGAAGAATTGAGGGACCTGAAAAGGACAAGGACTCCACAGGAAGACCAACAGAGTCAACTAACTTAGGTCTTTGGGGGTTCCCAGAGACTGAATCACCAACTAAAGGGTGAGCATGGGCTGGACCTAAGCCCCCTGCACATATGTAGCAGATGAGCAGCTCGGTTTTCATCTGGGTCACCCAGCGACTGGAGCCTGTTGCCTGGCTTTGGATTTTGTGTCTGATCTCAGTGGGAAAGGATGTGCTTAGTTCTGCAGCTACTTGATATATGGAGGTGTGTGTGCGTGGTGGGTGGGAGGGGGGGTAGGACGATGTTAGCCTGAGGTGGTAACACCCAGAGAGGGGCTTCCCCTTTTCAAAAGAGAAAGAAAAGGTGGTATGGGTGTAGAGGTACTGGGCTGATACTGGGTTGTAGAAATTGAATAAATAAATAAATTTAAAAAAAGAAATGGGATGTTCCTATTAACCATTCTTTAATAAACCCATATTAAGAGACATAAATGCAAAAGACTCAAAGACATGGAAGTAAGTATGAATAAAACAGAATAAAATCATGTATTAACCAGTGGTTCCCTATGAAGATGGCAAACATGAGAAGCTAGAGTTGATGGCTCAAACAGGCAGAGATATCTGAAGAGGATATTATCAAGACCAATTCCCGATGAAGTAGAGGCACACTATGGGGCATACCTTGAGAAATACCTAGACTTCTCATTTTGGGGGGAAAGAAGAGGGGAACATTTTCCTCTGTGTTACTTAATTTTATTTTTAAATGAAAATACCCTCCCCCTTAAAATGTGATGAAGACCAGTGACAAAATGACTGGACCTTCCTGTCCTTGGGGATTCTAAGAGAGACAAGAAGCAGTGAGTTCTCAGGGGCATGCACATACCTTCATGACACAGAAGCTTTCTGCTAGGAGCTAACTTGGCAATTGTGGAGAAGCCAAATTCTTTTTTTTTTTTTTTTAAATTAGGTATTTTCTTTATTTACATGTACATTTTCCCTTTCCCATTTTCCCCTCCAAAACAAACAAACAAACAAACAAACAAAAACAAGAACAAACCCCTTTTGCCTCCTCCCTCCCAATGCCTGTCACCCCACCCTCTCCCACTTATTGGCCCTGGCATTCCCCTACACTGGGGCACAAAACCTTCACAAGGCCGAGGTCCTTTACTCCTATTGATGATCGAATTTGCAATCCTCTACTATATACCTGCTGCCAGTACATTCAATCCCACCCTCTATAGTCCTTGATTGTCAGGAAGGACAAATGGGAAACTAAGGCAGCAAATGGTGTCACAGTGTACTTGATTCCTCCCTCCCTCAGCAAATGGTGTCACAGTGTACATGATTCCCCCTCCCTCAGCAAATGGTGTCACAGTGTACATGATTCCCCCTCCCTCATCTTCAATTGATTGCACCAGGGCTCCACAGAATATCCAGATAATCTTCTTTCCATAAATGTAACTGCACATTTTAATGAAAACTACAAAATGCCCCCAAGACCCTGAAATGAATCTAAAACTGACCTTTCCCCACCATTTTGCTTGAATGCGCTCTTTTCTAAAAACTTGTGTAAATAAAATTATCTTCAAACCTAGAGACTAACAAGAAAACCACAGAGCAAGGAGAAGATAAAGACAAAATGCTGGCCATTTGCAAAGGAAATAGAGGAGACACAGGATGCAATCAGAGAAATTGCCACAGGGAGACATGCAAAATGAAAGGGAAGTTAGAAAGAGAAGCAGAGAGAAAGACGACAGTCCCTGGGGTAAATCACCCTGAACATTAGCTTTATAGTAGGAATTAGAGAAATAAACATTATTTACAACTCTTTCTTTTCCTTATCTTTAGTGCAAGAAGGAGAGGTTATCTGACTTTGTCAGGCAGGTTTAATTGACCTACATTATTAATTCCAAGGAGTCGGTCTCTGGACCAGAATTCCTATACTGGCATTCTTTGTTGGGTAGCTTTGATTCTTTCAGATTTGTTACAGAGACGTGTGGTTTCTTCCCTCTCTGGACCAAGTCCTCATCCTCAAAGTTACAGAATGGGAGGTGACCTGTGTGATGGTCTCCAGTGATTGCTGCCTTCTGGGATTCTTGATGCCCTTTGTGTATCCCCTTCCTTTAATGTGGGCTGTGCCTCATGATGAGCTCCTAATGAATAGAACGTGGGAAGATGGTGAGAGTTCATTTTTAATGGAAGGCTGTGACTTCTCTTGTTAGCACTCTTGACTCTGAACATTCTCACTTGTTAGTGAAGCAAACTGCTAGGCTGTAAGTTGCTCTACAGGGAGGCCCGCCTGGCACAGAATTGAAGGTAACAAGGGAATTTAATGCTATGTCTCAGATAGCTCATTTGTGGCCACAATAACAATGGTAACACTGAGCTTCTGTATTATTAAATAGCTGATGGATGTTCAAAACCAGGCAGTACCTAACACACAGTAAACACACAGCAGCATATCACAAGCACTGACTTCTCAGAGAAAGATCGCTGAGGTCCTTTAGAGAAAGCACATACTGATGGATGGCTAGTAACAATGTTGTGTCTTACATTGAAAACTTTAAATTTTCAGTCTCAACTACCCAAGCTTTAAATATGCCTGATCAAGAAATGCCCATGTCCTTAGATTCAGCAACCCTGAGAGCCCAGTGTTCTTTTGACCTTGGGACAATAAAAACTATTTCTCAACTTTTTTGAGAAATAAATTCCATAGACATCTTCCGTTTGGTTCTTCTTGTCATGAAATGATTTTCTCCAAGGCTATTTAGTTCTTGGTTATAGAATTATTTGCTAAGAAATGTGGAAAGGAGTGACTTGGAACACTCAGTGAAAGATGCTTCTGCCCACCCTGTAGTTAGTTAGACAGAACCACTCCTATGGTTTGTTGTTGTTGTTGTTATCTTGGAGGTGAGGGGTGTGTGAGAAATATGTTACAGGGAAAGAGCAAGCCAAAGGTCATTATCACTCATCTCTCTTTTCTAAGTCACCAACCAGGGCAGATTCAGTTCTACACTACTTTTCTAAGCCTTCATATTTGGAATGAATAAATGTCTGTATGATGGTTTCTCTAAAACATCTGTGATAGTAAAAGAAATCTTCAGGTAATAAGTATTTTGATTTTCAAGAACACTGCCAAGGGTAGGGTTATTGGGTCCCGAGTCTGCTCTACCACAGGACACGGCCACTAGAGGACGAGGGTCGTGGGAGTTCACTGCTTTTACACACCCCCGCCCCCGCACTGTCACCAGTTGGGTGTTGGGCCATATGGAAGCCCTGGGACTCTGCTCAGGGGTTATGAAAGCATAGTCTGAGGCACAAGACAGCTGAAGCTGGCTTAGGGGGTCCCTCGCCCTGGGAAGAGGCTGGGGCAGTGGCGTTCCCAGGCTCTTGGATGTCCAGGCGCTGCTGGAAGTTGCAGAAGAACTGAGAATGAAATCTGGGCACATGAGAGCTGGATCTGGCCCTGGACCAGGGGGAGAAGAGGGTAAGGGGGGAGCTCCAACAAGTCCCTCGGGGAAAGTCCTTGGCTTGATGGCAGCAGGCTTGAGCTTGGTGGCAGTCATGGCTGGATGTGCAGAGAGACCTTCTTCCAGAGACTAGACAGCAGCTCTATAGGCAAAGATCTTCTCAGAAATCTGCCTGTCTCTGCCTCCCAAGTGCTGGGATTAAAGGCGTGCACCACCATCGCCCGGCGACTTTTTTTTCTTAACTTTAAATTACTACATAGTAGATGTCATGAACTATGAGCCAAAGATTGTCTCTCAGATTCCCAAGTTTGGTCAAGGAGACTAGGGATATCATGTGGAACGAGAGGACTAGGCTCCCTATGAAAAATCCTGAGTTCATTGCTTCCATTTCTCCCCTACTTTCATCCAGAGCATCCTGCCCTTATGTCTTGTCTTTGCATGTCAGTGGTAGTGAGGACCATGCCATTTTTATTCACACCATGTTTCTGAGGCTCTCACCATCATAGGGTACTTTCCAGCTCAGTTTCCAATTGCCCAATGACTTGCTCTGTCAACTGAAACAGCCTAAATGCGCTAGAGAATTGGGAACAGCTTTCACCCACTGACTGACCAGAGGTACTTTATAAATAGCCCAGGTTCCTTGGTCTTCCTGGGAATGATTTTGAGAAGCCTATTTGTCACTAGTCCCAGAAAGATCAGGTCATGTTTCTCACACCTGTAGCTGGTTTAATAGCTTAGTCACTTCCTTCCTTTTACAAATCTTGGGATCATCTTGCAAAGCCTTTCCTTGGGTCTACTTTTAGTGAAACCAGACAGCAGCCCAAGGCATCTGCTCCTCACCAATCTCTTCAAAGGGTTTTACTAACACTGACTCTTTCAGCTCTCTAAGCACCATCTTAACAGTTTTGAAAATTTCATTTCCCCTTGAAAATAAGAAAATTGAAAAGAGGACAGGTTATCCATCTAAGCAGAGTCCACAAAACTAATAATTGTTGTGCTAAGACCCAAAGTGTAAGTATAATGTTCTAAAATGAAGGAACTTTGAAATTTGCTTATCTAGAGAGTCATACCCTTTGGATAAAAAAAAAAAAAAAAATCACAGTGTTTTCCAAATCCCTTAGCAAAGCTCTTTTTCCCTCATTAACTCCCGAATCTTGCTTTTGTTTTCAGTCTTTCAAATCCAGAGGATCTTGGTTTGTTATTGGAAGGTGACTCTCTATTAGAGGCAGTAGCTTTGTTTTTGTCACTCCAAGACAGGAGCCATGAAACAAGGGAAAGTGCTGGGTCTTGTTATTTTGCTTGGATAATAGGTTATTTCTTCTCGTTCATGTGCAAACATCACACGGGAGCTATAACTTTGGTTCCAGTCATTGTTCTCCAAGATTGACAATGGCCATAGAGATGTTGGGGGGAGGCAAAATGGCTGGTTGTATAAGGAAAAGGATGGTTTAAATTCTGTCTTAAACATTCTGTATTGGGAGAACCAATGATGCATATAGCTGTAGAGTATCTAGCGTGTGACTAGAAAAATGAATTTGGAAATTTATTTGACAATAAACATGTGAGCACAGAAGCAGCGCTTAACGGAAGGGGCAAGTCTGCAGTGTTCAGAGAATGGAGAGGGTACAGGAGGAATCCAGAGCTGCTCATTTCTCACTTGAGGAAATGAGGTCATCAAAAGGAACAGAGAAGGAACAGCCATTGAAAGAAGGGAACTATGAGAGTGCCAGAGAAGGGATTCCAAGATAAGGAAGGAGTCCTTTCAGAAAATACCAATAAACAAGATAGAGAGGAACAGAATACAACATGCTTCTGACACCTCCTAATATGAAGGCATAGACTGTAATTCTGAGCCATAAAATAAAAAGAAGATCCCAGAAAATGTTATATAATTTAATAAGTCTATGTTTTGCTTTTGTGAGGACTATACAGTACCATGTCAAAATATAGTTCCAACCAGTTCCCAAAATTTGTGAGCATGCGATATTGTGCGTAGCAAGTATTCGTATTAAGAGTTCTTAAGATTAACTTTGTTTCTTTCATTCCATTTGTCATTTGTATTAGTTATAAAGAGTAGCAGAGAGAGCTTCTTAGGTGACAGGCTTGAGCGAACCACAGAGAGAATCTCAGCACTTTTAAATAAGTTAAACTTAGTAAATTCACTTAACCCTACAACTTTACTTAGGAGAAAATGATTTTATTTGCAATTAAGTACGTACTCAACAGCCGGGCAGTGGTGGTGCATGCCTTTAATCCCAGCACTTGGGAGGCAGAGGCAGGTGGATTTCTGAGTTTGAGGTCAACCTGGTCTATAGAGTGAGTTCCAGGACAGCCAGGGCTACACAGAGAAACCCTGTCTCCAAAAAGAAAACAAAACAAAACAAAATAAAAAAGTATTTAACTCTCTTATGCACATTTGTGATGTTATCCTAAATTCAGTTACAAACAAGGCAGGGAAAATAAATACTAAACAGAGTCCTTGAAGACTGGTGCCCTAGTTCCAACTTTTACCAAAGTAGTCTATTCTATCAGTGCAGTTTACCCAGCAAGGCTGGAATTGACTTTTTTTTTTTTTTTAATTTATAACTACCTAATTTACTTTCTGTGGGCAATGCTAACACATTGGCATGTGAGCTGGGGAGGATGGTCAGAGGACACCTTGTAGGAGTTCGTTCTTCCATCTATGACACAGCTTCTGGGGCTTAAAATCAGGTAGTCATGCTTGGGAGCAAGTACCTTCATCCACAGAGCTATTTCCATAGCCAGGTAGTTGACCTTTTATCAGGGTTTTCAAAATGAGTACTGATCTCTGATGATCTTACGGTGTGTGTGTGTGTGTGTGT